>SMSQ01010566.1:940745-1032291 GCA_019453375.1 Ctenoplectra terminalis | reverse complement strand
TTTTTTTTTTTTTTTTTTTTTTTTTTTTTTTTTTTTTTTTTTAATTTCGAGCCATCCGGTAGAATGTACTTCGAATAGTTTTTTTCAAACGACTTCGTCGTGACGAGTGGACGAATCGTGGTTGTAAATAATGGCACTCGAATTCCGTTAAGATAAGTACAGAAATAAATAGATTTAATTAGAGAAATAATTTAATACTGATTAAGCTATGCTAGAGCTTTTAATCAATTTTACAGCACTGTCGGATGGAACAAAAACGGAATACCTTTGGACGAATGATTAAATGTAATAAAACAGTAGGTGTTATTATGCTTCCTTTTCTAACATGTACTGCCGAAAATCGACTGCATAAAGAAAATTGAAACGAGTAATACCTAAACAATAGGGATAAGTAGCATTCATAGAGGATAATCCGGGTTTCGGTAAGTCACAGTTGTTTGTTTCAGTAGGTCAGGCCAGACTAGACGCGGTGCTTGTAATAAATAAAGGAGTCAGTTACAGGGAATTATGGCCAGCGAACCAATGTTTTCAAAGAAAAGTAATAATCTATGTTGAGGCAGGGTACGGCTGCTTGACAAATGACGGTACCGTAAAGCGGACCCCAAACTTGTCCACATATTTCATGTGAAATAATGCGAACGGATAGGAATATGCGAAGTAACAAGTGTTCGAAAGTTATTAATAGTAATAGGGTTATTAAAAAAATCCATTATTTTCGGAGAGTTTGTACGCGTTTATAGCGTAATATGCAGGTAGGGAACAAAATCTGTATTTTCGTCAAACAACTTACCAAACCCTCTTTATCCCAAGACAAATGTCTTTCCAATCACCTACAAGGAAAATTCTTCGGTGCGATATCGATTGTCCAGAAAAAAAGGTAAAAAGAAACGGCAAAGGAAACAAAAACTGAATGTGTTTGGCGAAGAGTTAGAGCGAGTCACAGTTAGCGTGAACGTCGACAGATAGAAGGCCAGAGAGAAGCGGACAGAACGAGAATCCCGAGGACGTGTGTCCCCAAAAGCCGTGGAGCTCAGCGTTGAGTGATGGCCGCTCAGTCGACCTCGTAACCGGCGCCATACATCATTCAAGATGGCTGGCTTCTCACGCTGCTCGGGGAGAGACAAGGGTGACAACCTTCCCGTCTCTGCTTGCTACTTTTGACTGGCTACGTCTACGCCTTCGCTGATAATCGTGTTACGGAGATATCAATCTTGAAGCGACGCCTCTCTTCGCCCTGCGGACGCCTCATTGTAAACTGCATTAACGCTAAAAACGTGGACCGACGTCGGGGGAAGTTCAAGGTGTAGCTTGTTTATCTTTCAATTTCTTTCTTTTCGTGCTTGTTCTTTTTTTCTTTTTACGAATGTTTTAGATAAAAACAATTGACTTTAATCGGTAGTTTTTTTTTATGTTTATTTTGTCGAAGTCTTTGGTGATTTTCCTTTCCCCTTTAATGTTTCGGGGGAAAGTAAGGAGGGTGAAGTTTAAGAGGTCCTGTAGGGTTTATTAATATACCTTTTCGCTTGACGACCTTTTTGTTCTTTTTTCTTTTTTTTTTTTCAAGGGGTTTGGCGGATGAAGAGTGTCGTTAACACTTGGGAAAGTATTGTTGTTTGACGTGGGGTTGGGCGAGATATTTTGGCGAATCTTGAGGAAGGTTCTGGTCGATGATCGGTTCCTGTTCTTTACTTTTTTTGTTTTCTTTATGCTGTCAATTTTTTTACGATCCCAAGGATCTTGTATATAATTAAATCATCGTCAAAGATTAAATTTTCATTTGTACATTAACCAGACGCGATGTATCATTGAGTTATTCAACTGTCGAGTAATGTTTAATTTACGAGACTGGTGATATTTTGAAATGGAATTTTTTTTTTTAAATATACATTTAAAAGATTGTACCAACGATAAGTAGAGATTAATATTCAGAAGAATTGTTTAACAAAAGCGTTATTATATGCCACCTAGCGAGCACCGTTTCGTACTAAACCGGCATCTTCTCTTAAAGGTAATCCCGTCGAAGCGATCTTCCTTACCAACGTGAGATTCGTAGAAAAGAAAATTTCCCCTAGTTTTCTCCATTGTCCCTAGACGAGCTAGCCCAACGAGAATGTATTAATGAAACGTTTGATGCAATTCCATTCTTTTTCTCGCTGCAAAAAAATAACGCAACGAAAGATCCACATTAAGCGTCCATCTTAGAAGTTTTTCTTGAAATCGTGGAAAAATAACAGCGTGACAACGCTACAAACGGTATAAAACGCACGAAAATTTAATTAAAGCGCGGCGGAGACGTCGTCCCGTCAGTTCGAGGTATGAAAGCACGACGTTATTAATATAATTCTGGTTCCCGCGTTCATATTTTCGCTCTGTCCTACGGACACCTCGTACCTTTCATTTCAGTTTCCCCCTTTTCGTCGAATTTCCGCGAACATTCGTAAGCATTTGTCCCTTGGATGAAAATTGCGTTCAGAATTCCCGGGCATTCAACATGTTTCAAGAAGATTTTTTAATAAGCTCCGTTGAAACGAACAATTTTTAACCTCGGTTTGCAACTATCGAAAGAAAAAAAGAAAAGAAAAAGATGGAACGAATGAATATTAAAATATCGTTGGACGACTTCAACAAGGGTGGACATCGCCAAGATTTATTTCACATTAAACGTAAGCGTCGAAACGTAATTTCATGGTTCCGGCATTATTGTGGATTTCTAAAATAAATGGTTATGTTTTTCTAAAGACAATAACGGCTCGTCTATCTATCATGCGTCCGAGCGATATTGGCGTATCCATCGGATGTAATATTGAAATTGTATTCTTTCGTAATATGAGAGTTATTTATGAAACGTAGCAGGCAATATAGCGCTCGGGGATGGCGCTGAAATCTGATGGTGGCGTTACGATATGATACGAAGCGATGTGAAGAGGATCGGAGCCTCCTTGAAATGCGGACCGTGCGTGTCGCTTCCTCTCCCACCTATAAAATATTCCCCCGTCCTTTATTAGATAAATCGGTTAACCATTTCTCTTTTTTCTCAGTTGCACTTCTACATTTTAAAAGAAACAATTTGTTTTTTTTTGTTTTTTATTTTACGCCTGATATATCTATCCGAATCAACCCCTAATCAATCCTTCATTATCTTCCAAATTTTTTTCGCTTCGCTATCAATTTATTCCATTTCGATAATGTCACGATCGTTTCAATAATCGTTTTGATAATCGTTTCGATAATCGTTTCGATAGTCGTTGGAAATCGTGATTAATGAATTTCACAACAAACGTAGAAGGAAGAAAACCACGGTGCATGATATTTTCCCGTTCGAGCAGGACTTTTCTGAAAACACGCTGCCAGCGTGTAACGTGTACGGTTAGAGCTCAGCGAAGCGACAGCTGTTCGCCGGTTGGCTGCGCTATTCGATTGTCTCGCTCTTGATGATTGATGATCGTTCGGGGTAGCTGCTGCTGCTGCTGCCGCCGCCTTGACACTGCGTCTGTCTTTTCCCTCATTTCCCGCTGCCTTTTTTTCGTTTCCTCGACGATTCTAGTGCAACGCAGCCGGTCGATACACCGGACTAGAATATCGTTTCTTCCAGTGATTCGGCGGGCCACAATTTCATCCCGCTTTAATCGGATCACCTTGATATTCGGATCAATTATTTAGCGTGATTGCTTTGGAGGAAGCATTGATAAATAAGGGGTGTTATAACAGTCACAATATCAAATTCTTTAATTACTATACACCTATGCATTGCTTAGTTAAAAATTTTATCCTGGATTCATGTTAGAAAAGTGTAAATTTAAAGCGAAGAAAGAACACAATCAGAAGAATTTACAATTCACAATTTCTCGTTTCACCATCGTTTACGCACCCCCACCCAATTAAATCTAGCAGAAAAAAAAGCCAAACACATTTCTTTTCCACGTTCGAAGAGACACTACAACCGCGTTGGCAATCTCGAGTCCAATTCCCAATATCCCGAAGACCAGTTGGCCAGCGGCAAAAAACGCAATTCCAGCGGCGCGAACTCGGGCAACCATGCTTGAATCCCAATCCACTCGGCGTGCGGGGCAAAAGAAAGAGGAGAACGCACGGTTCTACCTGGAGAGCAAGGAATTAGCCTTCGGGAGTCGCGGTCGCGATGCATTATGCAGGGGTAGCCGCGTGAATTTATGTAACTTAATTTGTAACGCGCGACGTCCGACGATCCGGACTGCCTAAGAACAAGTTCGAGGAGCGAAAGGGAGGAGGAAGAGAAGGAAACCGCGACGAGGACCACGCACACGCAGGATCGTGTAATAATGGTCAACCCGATGGGCAAGTTTTTCACTTTGCATGCAATAAGCGACACAATTCACCTCCTTCCCTGCGCGAGCGGCGGTTTAATAAAATCTCGTTGCTCTAATAACGCGAACGTCGCCGAGGCTGAGGAAAAATCGGGATTAGAGTGACGGAGATAAAGAGGAAGAGGGATACCGAGGAATAAAGAATGGGAGGGATGAAGAGGGATGAAGAGGGATGAAGTGAGATGAAGAGGGTTGGTATGATTGGTGGCGAAGAAGCGTGGATGAGATGGTGGGTTTATTTGATTAGTGGCTTTTGTATGATTTTAATAATTGGGACAGGGAACTTGCCAACTTCTTTGCGGAAGCTTCATTTCTGGAATTTTGTGTTATCGTCGATGTGACAACTTGGTAAACGTTTCGCTTTAAAAATTAGTATCGTGTAATATACTGCAGTAGTGATCACAGAAATTGTACCAACTTCCGCCGTCATGTCAGCTGTCGATAAAGCGCCATGACCATAAGCAGTGAAAGCTTTTCCGAAACTGATAATCATACATAACTGTGAAACAGTTGATGCATTAAATTGGACAATAAGTTTGATAGTTGTCTTTCATCTCTTTGAAACGCAACTAAATTCTTAAAAAGAAGATCATATCTTAAAAAGAAGAGGTGACTCGGCAGTACAAACGGACGATACATTACTGAATAAAAATGTTTCCTTTTATAATAAAGAAATCGCTTTTTATTTACATGTTATACCCTGCACGAACTTCTTAGCGAACCCGATAGAATCCAACTAAAGCGATACAATGCAGCTTTGTCGCATCAGATTATTCGAGACAAAGTTTGCAGTGTATATAAATATTCGACAAACTGTGTTCATCAGAAGTGGTGCAATCTTATTAAGCACTACTGCATGTAACAAGTTCGTGTGAGCGTAGAAACTTGTTCACAAAACAAATAACAGAGCTGTCTACCTCCCAATTCAATTTCAATATACTAACCGATGAAATATACATCCTCCAGCTCTCACCCTTAAACATCTACCTTTCGTATCACGCAAAAACCACAGGAAAGAAAATTCAACGTACCGCAAACCCAAAAACCATTCTCGAAACAGTGGTAGCCAGATGTCGATCCTCAAGTAACGCCCAAGGAACGAATCACCAGTAGTAATTTTTCATCCTTCGCGAACCAGCATCCGCAGAATCGCATAATTTCGTCACAAGTTCGTCGAAACCTCGCCATATCGAAACGACTGGACCGAAGGATCTTACTTGTATCGCGCAAATGGGCCAACTGAAAACGCATTGACAGGAGAGAAGTCGCCGGACGTAGAAGGGGAGAAGCAGCACAGAGAGGAAGTACGGTGGAAGAAGAGAACGAAGCTGATGCTGAATGGCGCCCTACCTGGTCCCCGAAGTCATAAATCATTTCCCCGTGATACTACCCCTCGGCGTTTTCCTGCAGCATAACCCCGGTGATCGGCGACCGACCAACATCACCTGGAACCGAGAGTCGGGATCTCCGATTCTCGACCGCGTGCAGCGTGGTGACATCGGGGTGCACGCGTGCGCGACCTGGACCGCGTGTTCTTTAGTTCTGAACGAGTTTACGACAGGTTCGGTGGTGTTTTGTTGTTCAAGAATCTCTTTGTAAAAGAAAAAGAATTGGAATTCATCGCTTGGAAGAATTGTATCGGAGGTATTGAAAAATGAGAAGAATTAATCAGGGTAAGTCCGGGATAGTTCGATCACTTTTTGGAAAAAGTCATTGCATCGTTGGTTTTATTTTACATTTTTGTTGCTTTGGGCGAATTAAAGCAGCGCGTAACTAATTTGGAATATATATATGGCTCATACTTCGCGATATATTAAAATATTTATTTCGTTTGTTAAATAAAAAATACTAACATTGCAAATGAATGGTAATCGCATGTTCGGGTTCAAAGGTCCACATATTACGGCTGAGACCGGACTTGAAAGATACCAAAAAATGTCGCTTATAGGAATTCTGATACGTTTAGCGACAATTGTCAGTACGAGAATAATAATAAGTCGATTTATTTGCTTTGCTGATATAAAAAACAGAGATATTAATACTGGCCGGACTCTCCTGGTGGTCGAACTATCCCGGACTTGCTCTATTACAGTAGTTGAAAATGGGGGTTGAGCTTTGGGATCTTTGATTGTTGGTGTTTGTTAAATTTTAGTGTAAATCATTGCAAACGATAGTTAGATTTGCATTTTTTGGAAACGTTAAATCTTTCCGCAGCCGTGTAGGAAGAGAAGTCCTTTAAAGCGCGAATCATTCGCCACGACAAACGTAAAATTAATAGCCGTCCTTTACTGCGCGGCCCTATAGTCGGGCCACGGCTGGTGGGGGACCATAAATTTCAGCACACAGATTCAAAATGATCCCCTTTATTGCACGAAACCCGGGTTAGTTCTGCCTCGACCTGGACCCCGTGCAGTTGGTCCATCGACTCTCGAGCCTCGTTTCTTTTCTAACCGTGGATTTCTTCGTTTTCTCCCGGGTGAACCTTCGTCGCCGTTAATCGTGCGTCGTTGCTCCCGTCGCATCGTGTGAATCGCCTTTAGATTGGTTGGTGTCGTCGCCAGACGCTATCACGCGAACGCGAAGGTTGACTGGATTGCTGGACTTCTTTTTGTTGGTTAATGTGCTGCAAAATGGATTGGATGTTAATGTAAGTGTGTTTAATAGTTTTTTTTTTTTTTTTTTTTTTTTTGGAGTTGATTTTTTTCTTGGCATTGCAGTTAACTTTACTTGGGTTAAATAAAGTGTTTTATCGCAACAATATGTTTTAATAATTGGAAAGATGTTAGTAATTGGTTACTGTGCTCGAATTAATAATCTAAATATTTTAATAAGGTTGATATATCTAATGTAATCGATTAAATACGGAATTGTTTTAATTTTTGTAATTAGCAGCTAAATACTAACATTTAATATCTCTACGATAAACTTCGATGTTACTATTTAAACGCTTTTATATTATAGTGCAAGAACTAGCGCAAGGGCTACTACTTTTTCCTCAAAATTGTGTCTCATAATTCTTCCAATTTTTTTTATTTTTTTATGTCGTTTACAAATGAAAATTGATTAGCGTAGTAAAACATGAGCGTAGCAAAAAGCGAGATTAAAAACAGCCAGAAAAGCTGCAGATATTTTTGCATTAAAATCTTTTTTACCATCCTTCAGAATAATAAAATTGCGGGATAAAATCATTTTAATTCAAATAAAACTGGTATCAATCTTTTACTTGTCCAAATTTGCGAAGTGGAACAGATAAATAACATGGCTAGCACCACCTACCGGTGACCTCTGGAACGGCGTTAAATCCTTGAGAATCTCCGAGGTGGAGCCACGATAACGATTCGCATCGTACAGTTCTTTTTTCCTGCATCTTTTCGTAACAAAACCACAAACACGTAACTTCATTTTTTATTTTAATTATTTCACCGCGATCTTTCATCCTAACTGTCAAACTATTTTTCTACTGTTAATTTCTTCCTTCTGGTTTTGTGTAAACCAGAATTGCAACACCAGCGAGAAGGGATGCTACCACCCCTTCGAACTTAATCGAAAGTTGCATTACTGTACAGTCTCTGACAAAATTTATTCACAATCTTGGCCACAGATTCGCTTGAACATTCTTCTCTCCTTTAATTATCCTATCTATAAAACAACTAGAAATTATTTTAACAAGTATCACCCTTATTATGACCATCGATAGCCACTCGTCATCTTATTTCTCAAATTATTCGCCAATCATACGTTATACCTTCAACAACTATACTTCCACTCTCTAAATCTCGATTTACACGATCCAACTCAAAGAAACATATGTATTGAAAACGTCAACATTCGTCTATTGTCTATTTCAACCCCAAAAATTCAAATATAAAAAACAAAAACGATGTTATCACCGATACGTCTTTTTTCCCGATAAAAACTCTCCATCCCATAAGAAGACCCGTCTGGCATCGGTTTTCATTTCAACGACGACCAAACGAAAGCAAAGAGAGAACCATCAAACGAGAAAGAGGGAGAAAGAGAGAGAGAGAGAGAGAATACTCGCGTTTTATTCACGACGCTCCAGATACTGCAGCCATTTTATATAGATTGCAATGTATTGATCGTCTCCGCCAACAGCCGACATTCTACGTAGTATCAGAATGACAGGCTGGCAGATGGAATCGCAACTTCCCCTTCCCCTTTTTCCACCAACTGCCACCACGTTCCAACCCCCTTCGATGCTTTGGACTGCCTGCCAACCCCTCGTCTCCGCCTATACCTATGTACACTTTCTGCTTAGCTACTTACAGAGACCTACCTCTTCTGTATTCGTGTATCTCTGCGTGTGTCGAGCGCATTATACACGCTTACCATCGCACAAGTTTACACAGACACGCGTTACGCTACGCGGATCGCGTATGCGTATGTCCGGATATGTAAAGAATATGTAAATAACAGGGAGTGGTTAGGTAGGTATGTACGAGATATATCGCGGTTTTTATTTATCCTTTTTTTTTTTCTTTTTTCAACGAACGCTGCGATAAATTAATTTGTCGGTGACAGAGAAAGCGACGTCAGAACGGTGATGATTGTGGCTGTCGAATCCAGGAAGGCTAGTTTTATTTATTTACTTATTTTTTCTATTTTTTTTTTCTTCTTCTTCTTTCTTTCAGTTGATGAAATTAATCTAGTTTTTGTTGCTTCTAGGTTTTGACAGCTTCGTCGTGGAACATTGTTTGGTCACATTTTGAAGAGGGAATGTTTGATGAAGTTATTTTTAATAGGAGCGTTTAACGCACGTGTATACACCGCGGTTTTCTGTTTGTCTCGTTAACCGATCGCTGGATGGATAAATGAATTTGTTGGTGATGGAGTGGCGTGTGAACGGGAGGGATCGTTTTTCATTTTGGTTGAGTCTGGAGATACTAGAAACAGGGTTGATTTATAGATTGCAGTGAATGTTCTTCGATGTCTATTAATTATTACGTTTGAATACATGGTTCGGATTTTAATCGAGGAAGCGAAGTTGACGAGCTGTGTTCTGTTTTTCTCTATTAGGTTTTCTTCGTTCAATGTTGTGAGCGAGTATTGATAAAAAAAAAGAAAAAAAAAAAGAAAAAAAGATCGACGAAATATAATGGCGGTTATTTATTGTTAGAAATTATTATACAGTTTAATCGAAAGCTTTCACAGACCAGGCAACAGCGTAGCGGAACAAATATTTCCTCTTTCCCTCGACTCTGCCCCTTCATTCTGGACGAACATCCAGTTTTTTAATTAAAATCGCACGCCACCCACACTCTCTAAAACTTTCCGCGTGAATAGGCTTTATTAAATTAGTTTCGAACTCCGGATAAACAAGCTGTAAGATTGCATCGCCTGTAAATCGTTTCACGTCATATACAAATGTCGTATCGAATGAAAAAATTGTTAACAAAAAAAAAATGATTTTGAAAAATGATTGAGAGAGCGGTCGACGAAAGTATGGAAGCCACTTTCCTTGATTTTTATCATCGAAAGATATGTCTATTAAAAAATTCCTTTTCTTTCGGAAATCTTTTCTGGCTGACACACGAATTCGTATTGTCAGTTTCGTTTGAGTAAAAATCTCTTTCTGTTAAAGAACACGCGATAGATTACCATGAGAAAGCCGCGATAACGTGTTCGCGTTCGCGTCCACTTCACCCTGACAAATGGTCGTCTTCTTCCGTCACACCCCCGCGTCTCCCGCTCCGTATTATCGAGCTTCAATATTGTTGCTCTTCCTGAGTCTGAACGAGACCGTTTCGCCGACAGAGACACTTTCGAAGGGTGGAAATGAACTTTGGTTTGAGGTCTTCCTTGAGTTGATGATTTGCCTTTCAAAATTCTTAGAAGAATTGTAGCTTTTATTAATTATTATTTAACGCGTGCTCTAAAATATTATGGGCTAGAAGGTTATAGAAATATAATTTTCAAACTATCGTATTTACAAATTTTTTAAACACCAAACTTTTTTTATTTTGTGACCATGTAATTTTCAAACGTAGAAATTCTTTAATTTCCAAGTTGTTGAAATTCTAAATTTTTCACATTTTTACATGTTCTATTTAAAATTTTTAAATATCAAAATTCTCCATAGCTTCTCATATTCTATTCTAAATTTTTAAACATCAAAATTCTCCGTAGCTTCTCGTATTCTATTCTAAATTTTTAAACATCAAAATTCTCCATAGTTTCACATATTCTATTCTAAATTTTTAAATATCAAAATTCTCCACAGCTTCGTATATTCTATTCTAAATTTTTAAACATCAAAATTCTCCATAGCTTCTCATATTCTATTCTAAATTTTTAAACATCAAAATTCTCCATAGTTTCACATATTCTATTCTAAATTTTTAAATATCAAAATTCTCCACAGCTTCGTATATTCTCTTCTAAATTTTTAAACATCAAAATTCTCCACATTCTACCAATGCTTCAACAATATTCAAACACACATTTCAACAACCACTTTCTAAGAACCCCAAACATTTCTACAACGCAAATCTAACCTAATTCTCACACTACACTCGCACCATTGCAAATCCTTTTCTTTCTTTTCCCGTGGAAAGGCGAGATTTCCTCCGAACACCTTCTATCTCGAGCACCTCGAACGTCTGTCGCGCGATATTAGTTCCCCGATTCGAGGCCGCGAAATAAGGGACGCGAGACAAGAGGGTGAGAACGGTGAAACGAGAAAAATAAAGGACCAAGCGGAGAACCGAGGGGACGACGGAAAAGCGGAATCTCCTGTTACGTCGAGTTTAAGATAGGGCGGACCTTTCGTCCGCAAAAATGCCCCGCGAGACCTGCGTCAACGTCCTGCGAGAGAACCCTGCTCGTACCGAGCAAACCCTCCACCTCCCTGAAACCGCTCGCGAACGCTCGGACACCGAGAACGACGACAAGGAGCTCTCTGACTAGACGTCACTCAGATTCCAACTTCCCTCCATTCTTCTGCGCGGCCATGATTTATGGTCCCGCTTAATGCAACCCGCCGCGCGACTGCTCGTATGCGGAAATTCGGATTAACCGGTCAGCTGTGCGAGGGAAAAATAGTCGATATCCAGGTCCGAGTAGAGTGGAGGGTGGTTGAGTTTGGGGTTGTTTGTTGGGATTGGTGAAGTGTATCTTTGAACTGTTTTTCCTTGTGCAAGTGAAAGTTGAGATTCCTGATTACAGAGTGCTAAGTTTGAACACGGTAGACCGAGGCGAATGGGATCATTTTCTTTTGACAATTTAAAATTATTTGAAATTAACAATTTACAGTCAACAGTTGGAAAGTTAACTTATTATTATAAATTCGTAATTAATACGCATTTAATTGAAACATTTTCTTAAACTTGAAAATCTGTCTTTTGACCGAGTTCTTATTTCGATCCGATTCGCCTACGGTCTGCTTTTGTTTTATGTAAAACGTGATTTTTATCGGTGAAGATGTGCAGTAAAAAAATTGAGAAAATTAGGCGAACGAAGAATATTAATTTGTCGCTTTAAGAGCTCTTGTTCGTCGTAAGAATCAAATACTGAATACACGAACTTACAACCAGCTATTAAAATGTTGTTAAGGCGGTATAAAAAAAAATGAATCGAGTGACTGAACTTAAACACTAAAAGTATACTTAACCTTCGAAGTCGAATCGGCATCGGACAAAGAATAACAGCTTAACCCATCATGGTTGAAACTTTTGAAAAAGTTTCACGAACAGGTGTCTGTTTCCAGATTTCCATCGATCAGCGTCCTCTTAGCTTCCGAATGGATACATCGACGAGGAGGCGGTTAATCGAGGCACAGTTAATATAATCCACGCTTCTCGAGGCGCAATTGAATTTGCGACGGAGGGTATTTTTCAAACGGGAAGAACGACGAGAGAGGAAGCCTGAATTTCGTCTAGAAGTGGGCGGCATCGCGATTCCTTGTCGGGGGGATCCCAACCCGCCCACCTGGCTTTCGGCTTCATCTCAATAACATTAGCCCAGTCGTTTAAGCTTCCACTGCAACCGACTTGTGTTTTATTCGAAGCTGGCCGCGCGCAATTTGTTCGTTCCGTTGAATTATCGTCTGAAAACTCCTCGATTTCTTCTTTTCGGTCTCGGTGCCGCTATACCGTTATGCAAGTTTGTTTCTGAGTTCGTTTTTAGAAATGTTTCGTGGGAATTGGGTGAAGCGTCGGGTCTTCCACTTTTTTAGAACATTTTTTTAAAAATATTGTTCTCTTGTTTTCGCGCCGAGTCTCGCTACTAAACCTCTTATTAAGTTTAGAATTTTCTTCCTTGCAAGATATGAATATATTTTAGAGAATAGTGAAGTTTTTATGCAAGTAATCTCTTATCGTCGAGCTAGTATATTCTTTCTTTATTAAAATTCGGTTATTATGATTAAAAAGAAAGAAGCGAAAAATATAGAAACGTTAAGTTCGTTTTTAAGTTAATAAAAATAAAACAAAAATATAGAAAAATATAGAAAAGTATAGAAAAATATCGAAACACCAACATTTTTCGTTAACTTCGTTCCGGTAGAAAACTTACGTCCAACCAAATCTTTTAATATTCATACAATTTCACAATCCAAAAAAGAAGAGAAAAGAAAAGAAACAACTCGAAGCACTATGAAACTTTTCCATTTACCACAACCATTAAATAAATAATGCACCACATCGTTCTTTAAAACTTTCAGACCACTCCCTTTCCATCGACGATCAACAGGAAGATTCCATTGCACGTCCGAATACCGTCGATGACATAATCGATCCAACGGATCCATCGATCGCGAACAAGCGTCGATACACGGGCGACGGGAAGCGAGCCGATTCTTTTATGGCGCGCTCGATCCGAGATTCGAAAGGGCAGCCAGCCACGAATGCGAATCGTGGTGTTAGTCGGTGTATGGAAAAGGAAATCGACCAGCGATCAGGGATTTATTATTCAAGACACGGGGCCCGGACGTTCCTTCCTTCTGAAGCATTCCACGATTTACGATAGCCGATGCCAGTCGAAGACAGCGCCTCTTTCAAGCAGCGCGTGTTCGAGCAGAGATCGGCGGAAATCGCGTGGACGACGTTCCTTGTTTCTGCCTCTACGTAATCGTCCATCAAATTCGACGACTCCTTCATGCTGGAAAATGGAATTCGATGGGAAAACAGTGTTGCCGGAGTCTGTTGGAAGATCGCTTAAGGGAAGGTTTCGATGGAACGATCTTGAGGAGCTCCTGAAGAGGAAATCGCGAAGACGTCTGGCGACAGGTACATTTTACTTTCGTCTGTAGTGTTTTCAGAAATGTTTCACATATTTTTACAAGCGTTTAATCCAGGAATATTATTTAGAAGATTTATTTTTAAGGGAAGTCGAAGAACGAAATTCTATTTTTCGTTGCGTTTAATTTGATGAATTAAACGTGCGAGGATTGTCCGAAGAAAATTTCTGAATTAATTTCTTCTTGGAAGCGCCAATCGTTATTCCGTGTTTTCCGAATCACCGACATTAATTAGAAGCAAGCTGAATTCCATTTTCATCGCACGGAACGGGGGCGGTCGATCTTCGCTTCCCGGCGCTTTTCATTTACCGAAACATCCTCCCTTATTTGTCGACCATGTCGAAATTGCACTGTATGCTGATGAGCTGGCGTGAATTAATCAATAAATATGTAGTCGGTGCGTTAACCACGGATACGGGCTGCTCGTAAACGACGTCTGGGAACGGGAGACGCGGCCGGGCCACATTTTCCCCGTGCTTCGTGCGTTCGTTCTACATATTTTTGTTGGCCATAAACCGATCGTAATTTCAGTCGAGCCGCGTTAATGTATAATGCATCCGCCACCCTGTCGCTAAGGTTCCTTTATTCGCTGCCAACGTGCAAACATGGCGGCCGAAAATTATCGCGTGACTTCACTGATTTTGTATCAGAAATATAAATTTCACGATTATAATTCTCTCAGACTCTGGGAACATCTTTTCGAAGGCTCTATGAATTTTTTCTATGCTTAAATCTTCTTTATTTTTAAATTTAAATTCCACTTGTATTCGATTGAAAAATTTTGTTCAAATTAAGGAAACGTGATTTATCCGTCATTTTTTCAGATGACACTTCTGCTCTTCGAAAAGGACACGCACCGCGGAACAAAGCGAGGTTAAGAAATGTGTCTTCGAAGTTTCCGGTGTGTAGGGAGGAAGCAAAGGAGAAAGGGAGACACAGGTTCGTCACGGAGCCTCGCAAGCGACGATACGTGGGTAAACTCGGGGAAGACGTATTGCACGTGAGTAGAGGACGACAGGCAGAATGTTGGTTGAGTGGCGTATGATACGAGGATGATGTTACACCGTGGCGAACGACGCGTCGCCGATTTATCGAGTTAAGTTGTCCCAAACCTTATTGGACTTCCTGTCCCCTACTTGCTCTTCGTCGTCCGTCAAATATTTGTAACAATTAACACCGTCGTTGAGATTGAATTTTTATTTTCATCCAAGGGAATATAGTAACTGAAAAATGTACAGAATGATTTATGGAAGGTGGTCGAAGTTAATTACAAGTTTAACAAGAACCATCAGGTGAAAGAGTTTGATTTCACAGAGAACATTGATCAATGAAAATTGCTTTATCACGGTTTAACACGTTATTCCATCCCATTTTTTTTTTGTACCAGATCTCGACACGCTAATTTCTCGCAATTTTCACGATCCATTGTACCGAAATTCCTCTTCATTTTCAATCTCCCAAAAAGAGCTTCCATCTACAAACCTCGTACCCACTCGACTTTAACACTGGAACTACCGAAGCGATCAAAACGACCGGCTTGAAATTTTTCATATAAATTCTATACATTTACAGCGGTGAATTTTTAGGAATCGTTTGTGTTTTTCTGTAAGGAATACGAATTAAGATTTTATTTTCCTCGCATCTTACATATTTTTTAAATAATTGTTATTAGACTGCGGATTTTTATGCATTTATAAGAAACTTAGAGTCATAAAATTGCACAGGATACATTTGATGTAAAAAAATATATATAAAATATCCAAATTATAGTGCTTTTCATAATAGCACGTGAAATATTTTTCTACGGATGTTCTACTTTCTTTAATGCGTCCTGAAAAATATGAATTCGCCTAAAAATCCGTAGCCTAGCTATCATCTTGAATCGCTTGATAGAAATAGATATACTTAAATCGTCGGTAGTTCTAGTGTTAATCGAACCTCAAATTCCTTCATCCACCCTCGAACTGTCCTTCCCCATTCCACGACCCCTCAGATGGTCCCAGTCTTTTTGCACCCGTACACCACTCGACTACGTGACCGTTTCCATTCCTGTGCCGGTCCTCTATTTTTTCCCTGTGGCAGTTTCGCCAAAGATACGCCGGTACAGAGCCAGTTTCGCCGGGCCACCCCCTATCACTCTCTCTCCGTAGACACGTTTTCTCTCCATTCTTCGTTTCCCTCCGCGGTGTCAGGCTCCTCCGCGCTGCTTCAGGAGACCGGAGAGACGATCAATACGTCGCTCCAGAACGGAGAAGGAACGAGCAGGCTACGTCATTGGGAGACTTTGCGGGCCAGAGAGGGGGTGGTGACACGGGGAGGCAAGAGGGATGGAAGGTCGAGGGAAAACGGAGCTTTTCCAGGCGATTCCTCGAGGAGAGGAGAGCACAGGCCTGGCTCCGAGTAGATATGCCCGGCTATGAGCGCGAAAAGATGATGAGACGAAGGGTGGCCTCTGCCTTTTACCCTCTCTCTTTCGCCTGCGATCCGGTTGACAGGGATTCGAGGCCGAGACTGCACGATTCCGACCGAGCTGGAACGACGTCAGGGCTGTATCCACCGGAAGATAACGTTCTGGATAAATATTAGCTGGAATTTAGGTTTCCGTGAAATTTTATGTCGCAGCTTTCCAGAAGCGTAAGTTCTTCGTTGGTTCTTGTCCTTTTACGTACCTGTCTTGTTAATTCGAGATAGAAAATGGAGAAGCGTTGGAGTACAATATAAACGTTAGGGGTTGAAGAGGAAATGTAACGAAAGAACAAAATCGGTTATTCCTGTCTTGCGGATAGGCGACGAGCATTCAGTCTGAAGGGTGCTTGATCATTCAGCAATCTCGATGACGTACGAGTGTACGCACTTCGACGTCGATTCGTCATGTAAGCGATGAAATTGTTCGTCCCCATACTCCCGATACAGAGACACATAAACTTCCTTCGCCCTCGCGTCGCGCGCTGTAAATAATGCATGAATTTCCGCGCGAGAATTTCATAAGAGAAATTCCGTACACCTAATCGCTGATACACCGTGTTGCTCGATACATAAGACAGCGATACCGAGTGACTCTTAATTACGAATTGATGCATCGCTCGATCTTCATTTACATAACACGTGCACCAACGTAGTACGAATTTCTTTTCATGCAAATACCCTACGGTACAATAACTGACGCCGCTCTTGCTACTGCGTTAAATCAAAAATTAAAGCCTCCTCGATTCTCTTCATTCGTTTCCCGAAACGGTTTATATCCAAGCTTTTATTCCTCGCTTCTCGCCGAATAAAACAGTGCCTTCCATTATCCGTTACATTTCAAGCCTCATTCGTCCCTTTAATTCTCAACAATCAACCCATCATCTCCCCAAACCAAACCAATTACCCCCACCCATAATATACCCGCTCATTTTTCCAACCAATCTCCNTGTGGTGTTAATAGGCATCCAATGTTTAATATTTCTATGGTGTATTTTTTTTAGGTGTTGAGTTTAGAGAAGATACATGGTCTATGGTGTAAATAGTTAATTAGATAATATACGTTGTGTCCTAGTAATAAAGTTATAAATTTATGGATTAATACAGGATTAATGTAAATGTGTAACAATAAATGTATGCCACGAAATTTTGAAAAAGCGTGTTCTAGTTACTTTATTTACCTTGTACCTAAAAACCTAAATGGCGATTACAAAAAAGGATTTAAAATAGTAGAAATCTTTCTAGTGAGATTCAATTTTGATAAAATCTTATATTTTCTGGTACANAAAAAAAAAAAAACGCGTGCGTTGGCGCGCGTCGAATAATGCGATATCAATACTCATTTCCACGGCCTAAGACCGTGGCACCTGGCCGCCTTCTGTACGGTCCTGTGCGGTGGCATCCCCCTTGCCAGAGTGGGGAGGGAGGGTGCGCGCGGTCCAATCATCGCAGAATCCAGGGGATGCCCCTGGCTTCGGCCGGGCAGCCGTGGGAGAGACGCCCCGCGACTCGAGGATTCGCGCTTGTCGCCGAATGCCTTCTCCGCTCGAGGCCAAAAAGGACAGTCGGCCGTTGAGTTTCGTTTGGAAGGGCGTTGGCCCGCGCTTTCCTCGCTTTCCACGCTTCCACGCGCGCTACACGCTCGTAACGTCGCGCGCGAATCGCGCCACAATTGTGACCGACCGTCTGCTGGATGTGGTGCAGCAGTGAGAGGAGTCGTGCACGCGCACGCATACACGGTCTGGGAATGCATGTGCACGCGCGACGCTGATTGGGAACGTGAGTTCACGTACGATTTTTTTTTTTTTTTTTTTTCTTCATGGAATTTTTTTTTGGGCTGATTTAAATTTTCCATAAGTCTTTTGGGTCGGAGATGTGTACGATTGACGCTTCGACGCGTTTACCTTGGGATTTTTAGGCATCTCTGTGCGATTTCTTTGCGTTCAGGCATGATTTTATGCGTTTCGCGGTAGACTCTGGTTGTGCACGTGCATGTGATTTGGAATGGGTTTCGTTGAACGGTAGTCGTGATCGTGTCCGTTTCTATGGTTTCACTTTTCTAATCGTATTCTCGCCGTGTCGATACTATGACCTCGATTGGTAGGAACGCAGAGCGCGCGCGCCGTTGTCACTCGTTGGAATTTCGTGAAATCGGGTACTTTCCATGTTAGGTTCGCGCACTTTCTTCATTGGTATAGACAGGTGTGTCGCATGTAAGCAGATCGCTCCGCCTGTTGCTCGTTGCGAGAAATCTGTGATGCTTGATTGGTTGAAGAGCGTCGAGAAGCGTGCGAAGTTTTGCATGTTTTGTTGTCGTTGATCGTCTGATATTTCGCTCTCATTTATTTCTTTGTGTTTTAATAAAGATCATCTTATTTTTGCTTAAATCTATGGAAAGAAAAAAAAAAGAAAAATTGTTAATACGATACTTGCATCTAAGAGTCGATAAATCTGGCATGTTCAGTCTTGTCGCTTCACTCGTTCTCTTCCATCTTGATTCTACGAAACTGAATTCTGTGCGATCTCGTTTTAATTTCGTAAATTCAATACTTGCCACTGGAATTAATCGAAGAGGACACACGACTATTGGCCCTCTGTTATACTACTGTATTATTATTATTATCTATGGTTGAACGTAAATTGGTTGGACGAAACCGTAACGCGATAGAATCCATCAAATCGACCGNGGTTTTTTTTTTTTTTTTTTTTTTTTTCTTCATGGAATTTTTTTTTGGGCTGATTTAAATTTTCCATAAGTCTTTTGGGTCGGAGATGTGTACGATTGACGCTTCGACACGTTTACCTTGCGATTTTTAGGCATCTCTGTGCGATTTCTTTGCGTTCAGGCATGATTTTATGCGTTTCGCGGTAGACTCTGGTTGTGCACGTGCATGTGATTTGGAATGGGTTTCGTTGAACGGTAGTCGTGATCGTGTACGTTTCTATGGTTTCACTTTTCTAATCGTATTCTCGCCGTGTCGATACTATGACCTCGATTGGTAGGAACGCAGAGCGCGCGCGCCGTTGTCACTCGTTGGAATTTCGTGAAATCGGGTACTTTCCATGTTAGGTTCGCGCACTTTCTTCATTGGTATAGACAGGTGTGTCGCATGTAAGCAGATCGCTCCGCCTGTTGCTCGTTGCGAGAAATCTGTGATGCTTGATTGGTTGAAGAGCGCCGAGAAGCGTGCGAAGTTTTGCATGTTTTGTTGTCGTTGATCGTCTGATATTTCGCTCTCATTTATTTCTTTGTGTTTTAATAAAGATCATCTTATTTTTGCTTAAATCTATGGAAAGAAAAAAAAAAGAAAAATTGTTAATACGATACTTGCATCTAAGAGTCGATAAATCTGGCATGTTCAGTCTTGTCGCTTCACTCGTTCTCTTCCATCTTGATTCTACGAAACTGAATTCTGTGCGATCTCGTTTTAATTTCGTAAATTCAATACTTGCCACTGGAATTAATCGAAGAGGACACACGACTATTGGCCCTCTGTTATACTACTGTATTATTATTATTATCTATGGTTGAACGTAAATTGGTTGGACGAAACCGTAACGCGATAGAATCCATCAAATCGACCGTTAAAATCACAGGAATTGCAATCGTATCGCGCACAGGACACGGTATTAATTCACGACTTCCTCCGACCGTATTCAGGATATGCATGCGAGGTCACGTCCGGTTTTAGTGGAGGTTTTCCGGCGTCACGTACGGTTCAGTGGCCGGGACGAAATTTCTAATCCGCGTTGGCTTTATATGGTCATGCTCGCTATTCGTACGTGTCGTTGCTCGCTCGATCCCTCTGCAATCGGTAGTCGTGCAATTAATTTCCGATTACTATCGCTCCAATGTCGCAACGCTGGCTTCGATTGCTCCACCGATATTCAAATTCGGGAATAATTCTTCTGATCGCGTTGAACGGAATTTAATGACTCGATGGGTTGTAAAATTTTCAGAGCGTAATTCAGCGACGGGAACAACTGTGTTCGATATCAGTTTCCACGATTGGTCGAAATAAACCGTTCGACATAACCTCTATCGTACCGTCTACGGTGAATGGAAATAAAAACTGAGCTTCTGTGTTGCAGATCTTACTACCGAAGAGAAAATGGCCGAAAAGAGTGGTTGCATAAGATAGGCACATTCGTGATCTACCCTGTAGATCCGGGCTTTTGTAGAATTGTAAATATCAGAAGCTCGTCTCTACAGGTATCTTACGGATGACATGCCACGCGACTCTAGATTGCAATGCATGGCGGCGCATTCATGCTAATCACCCTGGCGCCCGGGCTTTTTGAACGATCCTATGGGAAGATGTTTTAGCTTTAGAGCCAAGATAACAGCTACCCGTACCTGCAACCAATAAATCAATTTCCCGAACTGGAGGAATCAAACGAAACTTTGACAGCTTATTTGACGTTAGATAGTAAAAATATTGTATCGTTAACTAACGCTAGAACTACCAACGATTGAAGTACACCTAGTGTACTATGTACTGTATAACAATTAAAAGTAATAAGTATTTGATAGAATTATAAGATGCAAGGGTAATAAATTTTTATTTCTATTCGTTGGAGAAAAACGCAATACATTATTAAAAATGCATCGTCAAATTTATAAAATTTATACGAGAAATTGTAAACCAGTCGTTTTGACTACTTCGGTAGTTCTAGTGTTAATGTATTTAATATTAGATTAGGCTGTGGTGTTAATAGGCATCCAATGTTTAATATTTCTATGGTGTATTTTTTTTAGGTGTTGAGTTTAGAGAAGATACATGGTCTATGGTGTAAATAGTTAATTAGATAATATACGTTGTGTCCTAGTAATAAAGTTATAAATTTATGGATTAATACAGGATTAATGTAAATGTGTAACAATAAATGTATGCCACGAAATTTTGAAAAAGCGTGTTCTAGTTACTTTATTTACCTTGTACCTAAAAACCTAAATGGCGATTACAAAAAAGGATTTAAAATAGTAGAAATCTTTCTAGTGAGATTCAATTTTGATAAAATCTTATATTTTCTGGTACATTGATTAATAAAAATATATAATATCAAAGTCGTTCGTTATGTAGTGCTCGTGCAAAAAATCCCTATGTTTGTTAGTTGTATTCCTAACGGAAATTCGTGGAACTACTTTCGTTTTTCACCGATGGTATAGACGAAACCTGCGAACCAACACGCTGTTTACAGATTTCGTCGTTGTCAACCATGGAAACCTTTTTAGAATTCTTTAAAATAATCTGAATTAAAACATTCTATCAACTTTTTAAAATTAGAATCTACTTTGTATTAACCTTTGCTATTAATTTTTCCAATACGAAGACTATATACTGTAAAAATGTTTAAAAAGAAAATAACCATCGGCACATGTATTAACATACGCGACCACCAGATGGCACTACGATTAAAAATCAAAGTTACCCCTAAGGGCATAGAAACAACCCTAAGGAAACTAGGTACCAACATCATCAACTTCTCTAATCTTAAAATTACACCAATTTACGTCCCATCTAAGAATAAAGATACATCCTTCGTCGATTAATCTTCCCCTCAAAATTAAAGTTACTCCTCACGATCAACTTATTTATTTAAATATTCAAGCTTACCAGTTTATCGGCCATCGCGATAATTCTCACCATTAAAAGTTTCATTTTAAAACGCTTTCCTTCGTTCTTGGTTCCAAAATTAGCCGACCTACTTTCCACCGCGTCGTCATTATCCTCGATACACCGGGCTTATCGCGATTCAGAGCATCTGTGTCCGTCGTTCTCAAGGCGGGTCCTCGTCGTCGTCGACGTGGAAAGGCGTCAGCCCGTAGGAAACACATTCACGGTCGTCCCTGGAAAAAAATGCGAAACACGTTCACGAAAAGGCGAATGATAAGCGGATCGTAGCGCATGAAAGCCGGCCCAGGTTTCGATGGTGCGATAACATGGTGGTACCGGGGGCGACGGGGTACTATATTATTGATCGTCCCTCGAGCTCTGTCCCCATCAGCTGTCGTGATCCCTGGCGTTCTCCTGGTACTACCGGGTTGCACGTTAACCTTTGTACTGACGGCGGAAAAAAACGTTTACAAGTTGGATACATATCTACCACGTCCCACTCAGCCTTGCGGGATCTTGTTTTTTCCTCTTCTGCGGTTCGACGGGTCAGTCCATTGCGACGTTTGCAATTAAGCGTAGCGTCCTTTGCTGCATCGATGTTCAATTGTTACGTCGTAACGTACTCGTAGGTATCGATATCGAGAAAACAGATTTTTAAGGTGAATCCACTTTTTTCCAAGCGGAGTTAAATATTTTTTTGCAACGAATAAAAGGACGTAGAAAAATTGCAAGTAAACAGCAATACAAAATAAGAATATACACTTGTATCGACCCTAGATCGTATTAATAAATTCCAAATGTCCAGTTTCTAAATCTAACACGATTTAATAGCTTCTAGAGATATCCACTTACCTTCCACAAAAACGAACCAATACTTCTCACCTTTACCCTACGCATTTCCCACAGAAATCTCCCACGGACGATCACCTCGAGCGTCGTTCAAGAGACGCGGAAGCTCGGTAACGTCGCCGAGTATTAATCGCGCGATAATGACCGACAGATGAAGAAATATCGTTCTCCAATGACGCGCCACTGGGTTAAGGCGAATCCTCGCCATTATGACGTGTCAGCATCCGGGGGTAATCCGCGATAACCATTTATTTCAGATCCACGAACCGTGCAGCTAAAGGGGTGGCCGACAGGGTCGTCGAGGAGAAAGAGAGGAGACGCGCACAAATCTTCCTTTCGTGGACAAGTTGAAGAGTCTCTTCAAGCCGCTTCAACCACCCTCGGTTCTTCCTTCTCGTTCGTTCCTCCTCCGCTCGGCCGGCGAACGTAATATCCTGCCCCCGGCTGCTGGCACCGGATACCTCGAACCTTCTAACACGAATCTCTTCGTGTCTCCTTCTCGTGAGAGTCAGCTTCGCTCTCGAGTTCCATCCTCCGCGCCGCGCGCCCCTTCCGCGGCCAACGTTGCTCAGGGTGTCACTAATACCGCGAGGATTAATGTTACGCGGCGGGGCTTACGGGCCACTATTAATTTCATCGAGAGAACAATATCTTACGTGCCCGGGTATTGGGTGCACGCTTCTCTAGCTCTCACTGGGTACCTGGCACACCTCCTGACGATCTAATGCACGGTTAGCCGGAAAACAGATCTTATCTTCGTGTCGGGAGCTCTGAAACGCGGTTCTTGGCTCGTCATAGGGAAACGATCTGTGCGTGTACGTTATTGTGGGTTGTTTTTTTTTTAATGTTTGGTTTTTCGCCGATTAGGAATGGGTGTGTTAGATAAGAATATTGAAATTAAGGCGTATTTAGGAAATTATAAATTAGCGTTGAGCGAAATAAGAGCTCGACTGGGAGTAACGATGTTTTTGTATCGTTGGAGATTCTTTTTAAAAAATTTCTAGGAGCAGATATACTTGAAATTAGTAAAGAAGCGACGATATTAATAGTACATCTACAATATACAGAGAAGTGGCAGAATACACCACCGAGGCGGAGGCGTTCGTGCTACGCGAAGGAGGACGTATCGATGCACCAAATCGCGTTTCTCCTTTTTCGACGTTTCGAGAGCATCATAGTTCCCGGTAAGCGTGACACAAAGGTTATTACGATGCCACGATAACATCCGAGAATTACCGACGGGTTTGACTGACGAGCTCTCAGACGTCGCTGCAGGAGCACGCCATTTGCGGACGTCAGGCTGATATTTATCTGCAAGTAATTAGGAGTTCGGCCTGAAATCACGCACACCGTTTTCGCCGTTGTTCAAGGATTACTTTCGCCCTGTAACGCTGCCAATAATAATTACACACTTCTCTTCCTCTTGGCGTGACTGGCGAGCGGTTTTCAATTACTTGGATTTTATCCTTCGAATATATATAGTCGTGGAAAATTTCTACCGTTAATACAGAGCGACAGAATATTTTCTATCAACTTTCGAGTTCCGTCACGCCAATTACCAAAGTACCTGCACGTGCGGATAAATCCTCTCGTGACGGGAACGCGATTTATTTATGATCATCCTCGGCCGAGGGCCGAGCTAAAGGGTTAAAAGCGAAACAATGCCACGGTCGACGTTGTTTTGATGCGGTCAGAACTGAGGAGGATCGGTGAAAGGATCCCTAACCCTTCTCGACGTGTGCCAGTTTCCCAAAAGGGAAGTTTCGATGGGAAATCCGCGCCTTGTCCCGTCCGGTGGCACTTTCTCTTTGTACGCAAATTGCCAATAGGGGGGCTTGTCTGTTCGACAGTCAACGTTGTTGGAATTTGGGCAAAACTGCTGAAGTCGTCGCGAAGATCGATGCTTGTTGGATTTTTCTTAGCAAGAATTGATAATATTATACGAGGGAGGGTACGAAGGTGGATGTGTTTTACTTTTCTTATTATTTGTGAACTTTTCTTTCTTTTTTTTTTTTTTGTAAAAATACAACCTTGAGATACAATTTAGATAACGGAGAATTTCAATTTCACGTAAGATTCTGGTATAATTCATGTAATATCCTGATGCAATCACTATCCACTTTGATAGAATAATGATAATACTATTTATATCCTGTGGCTCCAGCTCTCATTGATTTTGAATTTCACACTGGTAAATACTGGTATGCATTGAAATACCTTGATTCTTCGTGGTACATAGAAGGGTACGATAATCTGAATCCAGTCCGAGAAGTTGTGAATCATCACCATCAAGTGGGAATCTCTTACGAAGAGATAGGAGGTTCGTGAACGAGGTGAGGATGGATACTTGTATTTCCCTATCTTGATTCTTGTTAGATAACTTCCCGTTTAAGGCTCATAATATCACCGGTTGTCCCTTTAGCGTCAACTGTGAGCGTTACCGATAAATCACCATTATTTCCTATCATTTTACATACCACGATACCTTAACTATACGCACAGCATCCACACAGCGTTGCAGAAATTTAATTAAAATATCCGTTACATTATTTTTCTCATCAACTTCGCATCGAGACAAATATTTTCCATAAAAGAGGAAACGTGTTACCCCATTAGCTCATCGTCGTCGCAGTAATACCCCAGATCGAGGTTCTCGAGGAGCACGATAACGGTAATCGTAGCGTCGGTTGGCGGCCTGGTAGAAGAGGCAGCCACGGTGTTCATGATCAGAAGAGCGGCAGCATCCTGGTCCTCCCTTTAGTAGTCTCATACCACTAGCGTATACCCTTACTATGGTACCCCTAGCGGCGCGGTGCTAGCCGTGACACGAGAATGTGATTAATGATCGCAACGGAGAGCCATGCACCGTACACCGCTCTTCTCTCTTTTCCCTCTCCGACCCCTCGCTCGTTCTCCTTCCCGCTCGTCGACTCCACTCTTCCCTGAACGGCCACCACGTTTTCTCTTCCCTCTGGTATCGTTCTCTCTTTCAGCAACCCCTGCTGCTGCCGCTGACGTTGCTGCCGCTGTTGCTGCCGCTGCAACTGGCCCATCTCTATCCGTCTTTCTCCCTCCGCTTGCAATCTGACTGTGTGCCAGCTTTCATCCATCGCTCTTCTTCCTCTTTCTTCCCGTGGCCACCGCTGATTATCCATCCGGTATTTTCTACGCTGCATCCAGCTGGTTTTCGCTGTTTTTTCTGGAGATTCTCTTGGCCGGAGGACCAACGGGGTCAGTTGTGTTGTAGATGGGTGGGAGGATCGGAAGAATATGGAGAAGATACGCTTCGAATAATTCTTTCGAGGGGAGAGAATGAGATGACTCGGGTCTAATGGCCGCGGGGTGGCTTCTTGGACTCGGCGAAGTGGGTTAGGTTCCTTTCTGGAAGTTGGTAGGATGGTTTTTGCGAGAGGGTGAGTTGTGAAAGAGTCGGAGTTCGCTTGTATAGAATTTAGTTCGTCGAATATGACGTCTGAGGTTTTGTTTCTTTTATACTTGGAATGGAATCGATAGGAATAATGTTTCGTGTTGGGTTCGGGTTAAAGAACCTGTGTTAGGCAGGATTCGTTGGAAATTAAGAAGTCGTGAGAGCTGAGGAAGAAATCAGTCAGCGCCTGTTCCAAGCACGATGACTTTGACTCAATCGACTCGGTTGGTGCTTATCTAAATCACTTATCGATATCTTCCCGCGATCCCGGTTTCCTTCAATATCCGATCGCCGTCGATCTTAATAACCGCGGCCTTAGTTTCGATTCGAATAGACTCCTATTTGGTCCTATCTTTCAGCCGTGTGAAACTACTTTTGTTATATTAAAATATAAATTTAAGAAGTCCAGAAATAGACGTTACGAGATTCGGAAGCCATTTGATGCACTCTGCAGCGAGCTCTTCTGCAGCAAATGGCGCTTCAATATGGCGGACAACCAAAATTCATCGACGGTACTGCGTCTTCCATTCTTCTTTATTCATTCTATAAAAAATTAGCTCCAACAATTTACACTTAAATGAATACAAACGTTGTGATAAATTAATTAAAAACTTCCTACAGCAGCTCACGAATAGCGAACCCAAATTTCCAACCGAAATACCGATTAAAAAATCAGAATTAAAAAATACAGTTAACTTCGAACTAAAAAGAGTGTCTCCTTTAAAAAGTACAACTCTATTGAAATTTTCTCCTCGACACGCAGCAACCACGCCAAAAACTCTAAACAACGAACCACCCCTTTGATACTTCTCGCCATTACTCTCGCCAGGCAGCAGACTTTCCAAAACGATTCAGCGGCAGCAACATCGAACGATGGTTCGAGAGAGTAGCCAGCGTCCAAGCGATCACCGACGAAGACGACATAGCGACGAGGGTGGCCAGGCGGAACGGAGACAGAAGCAGCTAGTGCTCCCCGCGGAAATCAACGGGGGCTGCGAGCGTTTCGCTGAAATTTCCGGCGTATTGTCGGCGTTCGGCGGCCGTGAATGATCCGGAGCCACCATCAACCCCTTTGTGAAGGAGGCGAGCAGAGGACAGAGAGGGGAAAGGGAACGAGGGCGAACTTGATGGGATATGGGGATGGCGACGCGTCCCTGGCGACGCCGCGACGCTGACAGCGTTACCGGCCCCGGCGTCCCCTTCCCTCCGACTCTATTTCCGCCTTTTCTTCGACACACCCTGGATTAAAAGCTTCGGCTGTTTCTGCAGTTTTGCGATTCGCAAGGTTCGGGAGTTGAAGAAGATGGTGGATGAAATGAAAGGAGGATGTGAGGAGTTTGAGGGGACGAGATTGTGGATGGTTGAGAGTAAAAAGTTGGGAACGTGGAGATACAGCAGTGGTCAATAAAACTGCACCACTTCCCGAAGAACACTGTTTATCAAATATTTAGATACATTGCAAACTTTGTGGTTACACTGAATTGTATTAACGTGGTTTTTTAATAGTTCTGAATAATCTGATGCGATAGAGCTGCATTATATTGTTTCTGCTGGATTTTATTAGGTTCGCCAAAAAGTTCGTGCTATTAAAAGTGTGTGTTTTATTTTTTCTTATTGCTTGAAGTAGGAAGCTGAAAGTGATAAATTGAGGGTTGTTGGTTTTCTTATTTTTGGGGTGGTACTATGTTTCTTGAACTATTAATCTAATTTGGATGTTGATACGATTCAGGGTACAGCTATAATTATTTTCTTTCAGCGAGAACAATTTTAAAAATGAGGTTATATAATCTGTTTCCGTCTCGAACTATAAATTTACACTATTAAATGTTTGCGTGCAGTTAAGAATTACACTGTGTAACGCAACTGTCTTATTAGCAACAATACATTAAGTGTAACAGGTACAAGCACCGAGAGGGTGGTAATTAACCGATGGCAGAGATTATCAGAGTACCCGCAACGATTGATGAAGTAGAAGGTGCTAATGATTATTTAAAGATGATGGTAATTAGGCAAATTAAAGTGCTGCCTGTGTTTTGAATTACGGTATGTTACGTACGCGTAATGTGCACCATGTGCCTGTTCTTGATACTGTAATTTAAACAGCGTCTAACTTAATCGTTGCTGCATAATTACTTTCATATTTGACTTCTTAATGCAACAATTATTTTCTTAACAGATTATCGTTTTGTGGATGGTCATTTCCCGCGAGTTTTGTGTAAATAGAAAGCACGCGGTTGCAAGATTATTCTGAGACTGAACCTTCGCCAATCAGCAAACAAAGAAAGAACAGAAGAATTATTTTCCAACAGATTTTTAAAACGACGTTTTTTACTTTCGGCAACACTGCCGCTATTTTTCGGATTATCTGCAATATTGTTATGCCGGTAGACGCATCCACGTTAGCAATATTAGCACCGTCGTCAGCGATGGCTGGCTGCCTTTAGTCCAGGGGGATGAAATACTTGATGATATTAAACATGAATAATGTAACGGCTCGAGGGCTAGGAGTAGCGGCTGCGATAAGGCTTTCTGGAATACAACATACGCAAAATCACAATGTAACAGCTGTCGGACGTGTATCAGCCCTGCGTCTGAGTAAAAAAAAAAAAACAAAGCTGTTGGAAACTTACGTTCAAACATGTTTTTAAAAATTCTCTACGTTTTGATATTCTTTCATAAAATAAGAGATATAAAAAAACAACCCTGTTACTATTTTTAGACGATCAGAAAATTTTTAAACGAAAGGAAAAAGCAGGATTGGGTCGAAAATCGATTAAGGGTTTTAGCAGAATTAAATACACAGATTTAAAGATCCTGTTGAGCACAAATTAAGATACTGACGAAAAAATGCTGAAAGTTTTCTCGTTTGGCAATTGAAACGATGCTTATTGACAGGAATCGCGATACGGGAGTAAATTGGTCGAAATAAGGGGGCAACGGGAAGCGGGAAAAAAATCAGTGCTCGATGACTCGTCGGTTTCCGAGCGAACCGGAATGACTAAGTGTGAATTCAATTAAGGGTTTGTTTTAAGCATCTATCAGGGCTTGTTTACGGGCTCATTATTTACGTAACACGATGAAATTGACAATTTCGCCTTGACTAATTAACACTCGTGATCGAGGTAATTAGATCGATTCTAACTTCGTTGCTCTGTCAATCAATTACCTCGTGATCGTTTCTATCCAATTTAATTTAATATCGTTCAATATTTATTCAACTTTTTCATCTCTTTCATTCTTTTTTCTAAATTAATTTTTTACAGAAAATATGTAGGACAATGTGTTAATTTAATAAAGAACCAACCTTACAAGTTATCCTTTTAAAAGAAAATAAATACCACTATTTAGCCATACAGTTTCTAATTTACATTATAATACTATTTTATCTAAACTATTATATAAAAAAGGTGCCGATTTTTACGTTTGTGGGAAACTCAAGAACTACCTAACCGATCTGTCTCAAATTCTAAAACATTATTTCTGAATGCTCTAGAAGGGACATAGACTGTGTAGCATGTTTCAAAAACGTGTTATTAGCATACAATTACTATGTAAATTTTTTCTACGATACCTCGCGCGTAGTAATACCGTGATGTCACCACCAAGTGGCGAATTATCTAAAATTACTATAATTATCTTAAAATATAATTCTAATAAATATAAATCAACCACGCTAATATCTCTACCGAAGCCGAGAC
Organism: Ctenoplectra terminalis; assembly: GCA_019453375.1. Taxonomy (NCBI): domain Eukaryota; kingdom Metazoa; phylum Arthropoda; class Insecta; order Hymenoptera; family Apidae; genus Ctenoplectra; species Ctenoplectra terminalis. Next base: position 1,002,637 of record SMSQ01010566.1, on the reverse strand, counting down.
AGGGGACGTTAATTTTAAATAAATATATTTAGTCCCAAACTTAAATTCTCCTGTATTCTTCTGAAAGAGAACCAAATATTCTTTTACCCTCTGCGCGCAGCAGCCATGAAAATCGAAACGGAGCCAGAGAAAAACAGCAGGGTGTTAATAATGGTCCTGGAATTCAGCCGTGGACCAATGTCAAAGGACCTTTCCTCGTCCAATCCTGGTTGGCGAGCGTGGCAGGATGTTGTTGTAGGCTGGACCGAATAGTTCAGGGCGGACCCTTCTTTTAATTGTATCGAAGGGTCGATTCTCGAGCCTCGGATACAGGCTCGTGAGAAACGGAATGCGTGCTCCAGAGATCCAATTCATCCGTCCGAGCTTTCCGTGAAAATGTTGTCATTAATTTGGAGCACGACGCTCTTGAGGAAAAATGGACAAATCGTTCGAAGCACCGCGGGATCCTTTAAGACACACGAAACGCTGTCCGAAACTTAAGCCGGTGTCAAAGAAAAAGAAATGGAAATGAAGTTTTCAGCCGAATAAAACTGAAAGTTGGAGAGAAGCGAGGATTTCTTGAGTTTATTCTTACGAGGAACGACGAGGAGTTTAGTCAATATGCTGTTGTACGAAGATTGAGACGTTTTTTAAGCTGTAACTGTGGAGAATCGTTGCTCGTGTCCACGCTTTGTGCTCGAGAGGAGCTGTCACAATGGGAGAAGAGTAGCTCGATGGAAAAAGGAGAGCAGCTGTGAAGAGATGCTTGAAATGGCGATTCCATGCGCGTCACGAGTCGCTCTGCTATGATCCTTCCTGCTTTGGCGTTCGATTTTCCTCTTTACCGCCGATGAATTATCTTTTTCTCAAGATGATCGAGAAGAAGATTTAATTTCGAGTAGTCATGGCTTGTTAATTGATAAAGGAACTGGTATTCAATAATCGTGTTGGAATTGCAAAACACGCAGGAAGAGCGCGTTATATTTCAGTCTGAGAATCAAATAAATTTGAAAGGCAAAATCGATTTTACTAATTTTTAATGTACACCGAACATTGCTAATCATCGTAAAAAAGACCAAGAATATAACTAATAATTTTTTGTTAATTAACGAAGGTATTTTAATGATAATAAAGAAACGATGATAGATTAGAAACGGTGATTACTGAACTTAAATATTAGAAACAGAAATGGTAAAAAATTGAGCGTATCACAGGGAATAAAATGATTCTTGATGAACTGGATTAATATTGATTCCTTTTCGTTTCAGAAACGGGTCAACAGAATTACAGGATTAATTACACGAAGGGCGTTAATGCCCAATTCGGTCAGCGTCGAAGGGGATGCTCGTCGAGGACTAAGGGTGTTACGCAGTTGGTCATTCCCTGGCTCCCACGTAAACCACTGATAAGACGTGTCGTCGAACACCACACAGAACGAACTATTTATTCGCCGTGTGTATCGTGTACCGCGATACAATCTTCGTGCAACAAATTCAGCTAGAAAGTTTATTTTGCCCGTTTTATTTTCACGCCGTGATCCCCGAAAAATCAACATTTTCTCACCGATGAAAGATAAGGCAGACCTTCGGGCACCTTATAAACGCGCTGTAAAATATGAAAGTCACGCTGTTGTTAGAGTACGAAATTAATTCGTGAGAGCAGACGTAAAAACAGGGGATTCGTTAAATTTTCGCCTTCCACCTTTGTAACGTGACGCATTAAATAACAAATTCGTAGCACTTTAACAATACCATTTAATATATAATATTTTTCACGCACTTTAATGGAATAAATTCTTTTAAAAAACACATTGAAATCACTTAACTCGACATTCAACGCGAGAATCTCTATATTTTTCATTACTGTAGAGGGAACTTCGATAAAAACTTTTTTTAAGTTTAATATATATTTTATTAGCGAACTTATGTTAATTATAAAAAATCTTCTCTTTGTTTCGCCATGTTTATTTTATACTTTCCTCCTTCAAGGAAATAACAGAAATACAACTTTTCACCTCGGTCGATAATTATCGATTATCCTTGCTTTCTCCTGCTCGATAAAATAATCACACAATTACATATATTATTTAATGTATAATTAAACAAAATTGTAGGTTTGCTCCCAGAGCAAAAATTCTAATTTCCCCATCGTTCAGAATTCATTCTGCGAGGTCGAAAACGAGTTTCTACCCAGGAATCCCGATCGCGACTCACAGCCAGCCGTCGAGAAGACTCATTGCTATTCCGCGGGTAACTCATGCGGGGCATTATGGTAGTCGCAGTCGGGGCTCTACTAAATTGAAAACAAGATCCGTCACGTTTTCAGGCAAGCAAAAAGAATTTTAATGAATTATAAGGAGCAGGTATGAAGGAGGATTGACAGGCGATCCTGGTGAAATTAAAGGAGCTGCCCACTGACCACTGCTGTCCGCCATTGTGCTGCTGCTTGGTCGCTTTCTTTGCCCAGCTACGACAGGGGTGCTTTTTAATTTTTCGCCAGAAATTGCTCTTCCTTTGTCCTTTCGATGGAAACGTTTCTTTAATTGGAATTGTAGCGTCGAAAATTATTCGTGCACGTCTCAATCTTAATAATTCAGAATTCAGATGATTCTCAACTCGAAGATTTTCACTGGATGCCAAAGCGACTTATTATTCCTTTCGTAACTTCAACACGTTAGATGCTACGCCGATTTTAATTAAAACATTTGGTCCCAAAATAGTTAGGAATTTAAACAAAAAATGGTAAAAACCTACAAAGTCGTATCTTTGTTTAACGCGGCGTAATAAAACCCATTAATAAATTATAAGGTAATTGTAATCGTTTCTTTAAATCGATGCTGTCGGTCCTCAGAAACCAACGACGCTCGAACAAAAAGTTCAGTATCCGCAGAGATCGACACGGCGCTCAACGCGTTAATTACATTTCAAAATCTCCGATTTTTCAAAACTCATAAAACAAACACCGCTTCTAAAATTCTCGTAACACAAATTCGCTTTAAGGTTCCCCTTAAAAATTCTTCCTTGGCCAAAACACCCTACCCAACGCCTCGAATGTCACCCCGAGCGCACGTTCTCCATCCAACAGCCACGCACACGCAACCATACAAACACACGATCGGCGAGTTCGCGTCGAAAGGGTCGGCCAACAGAAGAAAAAGGAATTTAATGAATTATAAAGGCTCTAGCCAGGCTACGGAAGGGAAGAGGGCGAACGAGGTCGAGGGAAGGGGATTGGCAGTCGATCCAGCCGGAATTAAAACGGCTGGCCGTCGTCGGCACTGCGGTGCCGATCCGTCCTGGGGGTTTTCTTGCGCCCCTGAACCCTCGGAGTGCAGAGGAGGGTCCAGGAAAGAGTTCGAAAAGGCAGAAAGAAAAAGAAGCCCCGAGACGCGACCGAGGAGGCGAGCCAGAAGAGAAGAAGAAGAAGGAAGCGGCGAAGGAGGAGGAGGTCGAGGCGATGGTACTAGGGGACTTGATGAGAACGCCTGGTGGGGGAGGGTTTCCGAAACAGCTCGCCGCTATCTCGACTGATCCGATCAAGATTAATGAACGTGCGGCTTGCGAGTCGAAGCCTTTGCGCCGCCCAGGCTGCCGTTCCGTCTCTGTCCCTCGACCGGTGGCCGCGTAGCCGCCTCCTCGTCGCTCTGATTCTTTTTCTCGGCCCGTTGATCCACGCAGGGGCAGCGACTAGCGACAGGTACCGTCGACGAGTTCTGGTAATAGCGCGGTTCGCGGTGGCTGATGTTGCCGCGGTGCAGCGACTCGTTCGCGAGTTGTTTTCGTGGATTTGAGCTCGGGACTATTGTGAAATCCTCTTGGTGGAGCATTAAGAAGGAATGGGCAGCTTGGAAACGTCGTGAAACTTGATAGAAAATGGTTCTTATGGAATTGTGGTTTTGTAGTGGGAAAAAGAAGGTTCATAGACGAAGAGGTGAGATTGGGGATCGTAATGGAATCTATTTTAGTAAATCTAGAGAGAACACAAGGGAAGTTGCATCTAAGAGTTTGTTAGGAATTTTCTTTGTTGGTCTATGTAGAACAGGTTCTCTATGAATCTTGCCGTAAAAGAAATTTGGAAAAATAGCGAGCTTTAAAAATTAAAGAAACTATCATTCACCCCCCGTATCATATGCAAATCGCAACTAATGATGTCTCATGAAACACTGTAACAACCAGCGACAATTTGTTCGAGGCAGTGATCAACCGAGTAGCAGGTTCGATCGTGCGAGTAAGAGTCAATACTTATAAGAAAGCTTACACATAGTGGACGTATTGGGATTGGCAGTGAAGATAAAGCTGCGGTAGCAGTAGCAGCAGCGGTAGCAGAATTCTTCTTTTTACGTGGACCTACTGCTCGCAGATAGATGTGTCACCAAGACCGGGCAGATAAAAATACACGTCCCCCTCGTCTCGATGGTTTTAATTAATTTCGAGGATCGACGCGACCGCCCGTGTTAACTTTCCGGCTCGGTCACTGTATCAGCCGCGCGTGTCCCCGATCGCTACTGTGCTGCAACACCAGACTCGTTTAACCGCGCTGCTAAAAAAAAAAAGCTCGTATGGACACTTCGGTTGATTTTGTTTCTCAACGCGACGACAACCGTAAAAGCTACTACTTTATATATTGTTAAAAATTAATTCGAGGTTTGAAGATAATGTCAGAAATTGAATACAAATAAACAAGCAAGGGAAGATACAAGTAAATTAAAACGATCAACCCTATCGATTATTTTTCTCTCCGACCAACTTACTTGTACGTTTATAATTACCATTTTATATTCATTCATTTTTTTCAAGCCCAAGATAATTGTTTCAACTTCGCACAGTTTCAAGCCACTTGAATCATCGTTCTCTCTTCAACTCCAACCAGTCCTCGAACCACATTTCCATCGTTTCTCCCGCGAAACGATCCAGGACTCCCGGAGTTCCGATTAGCATCTCCGAGCTGATCGAATACAAGGTGACGAGGTGTCCGCGGTGACTGCGGGCTCGAATCTAATTTCACCGGGCTCCCCCGTCGACGACACGGGGCTCCTGTTATCTTTAGTTACAGCCTAATGTGTATTTGAGATGCGAAACTGCCTCTGGGGGATGTCAGTCAGTCGGTGGAGCGAGCGCAAAGTGACGCGATGAACGCGCCACGGCGAACAGGGGATGGCGCGAGAGGGAGCGGGATGCTTTGTAATTACGGGCCCTGATAAATGGAGTCGTGACTCGTTAATCCCTTCCAATTACACATAATGGGGATCGCTCGAATCCGCGTTCCCGTCATTTTTGCTATTTTCAAATTCAGTCGACTGTCCATGGCTCCTATTCATGGATTGGACAGGTGCCATTTTCAAGATACCTGCCTTTTCTAGAGGCATCTCTGATAATAATTCTAGAAATGACGACAATATTGACCTTCTGCTGAATACGTAGGCACACTATATTAAAGTCAGTCTACGGTTGCTTCTCGAGTAATCATTTTTCTGAGGCCGTAGCTGTCCGTTTATCTCAACAGGAAGTGCACTGCGACCGCGTTGCCTTCGAGTGCAACCTTGTTACGTCTCATCATAAATCTTCCAATCCACAAAAAAACTCCAGGAAGTCTTGTCCGATACTCTAAAAAGAATATCTCGGTACCGTTTTATTCACCAAATATCTTACAGTAATCAAAATTTAACTTTGACCAGGAGCATCAAAAATTGTTACTCAACGCAAATATACATGCATAGAAACGGCTATAAAAATTGCATCATCTTTCACCACCGTGTGAATTCTTCATAAGGAGTCACGACCATAAGCTGTGAATGCTTTTCCAAAACTGACGATCATACATGACTGTGAAACAATTGCTTTGAAATGTAACTAAATTCAGTTTATGGTGACTTAACGGTTCCAATGGTCTATATATTATTAGATAAAAATGTTTCCTTTTTACAAAAAAAAAAATCGCTTTTTATTCACATGTTAAACCCGCACGAACTTTTTGGCGAACCTCAAAAAATCCAACTGAAGAAATATAATGCAGCCCCAACGCACAACTATTGTATAACTACAAAGTTTACAATGTACCTAAATATCCGATAAACTGTGTTGTTCAGAAGTGGTGCAATTTTATTGGCCACGAAAATTTGTTAAGTTTCACGGAATTATTGTGAAAATTTTATGTTGTTTTGGAAAGAAAAAAAGGAATTAGTCCAGGTTCATCCTTCGCGAACCTGGATCTGCAATCGCCTTAAGTAGTGCAACGCGGATGGTTTCCCAGGAATCATTTATCAGGCGGATCGTGGTTCGCGTTGCGCAACCGAAGTGTGTGTGGTCAGAGACCCGTTAAATCTTGACTAAGGGGGTAGGAGGAGACAAAGTAACGAGACGAGGCGCGAATTTCACGTTGTTTATCCCCGTAGTTTGCCAAACGAGCGATTCACTGACCACCCACTGTACACCGTGCACCGTACAGCTTGTAGATTGCGCGATTGCCAGGCGGATGCGAGCGAAATGACCGGCTCGTATGGATCATTTGTCTTGGTGCAACGAATGTGGAACGAAGCGTGTAGGTGGAGCGACGCCACCAGAAAATAGGGTCACGAATCGTAATGTAGATCCTATAACCTGGCCCGGAAGGTATTTCGCGTTTGTAAAATGTCGCTATCTGGTCCGACCCTCCAAGAGTCGAGAACTGTCTCGAATGACTCGATGGAGATTGCGTTGGAGAAAATTCTAAGGAGATTGTTTTTAAATTTTTAGGGTAACTTTGGAGGGTGAAAAAGTACAGTTAAATATACGTATAATTGTTTTAATACTCAATTCAGGAATTGCTGAATAGCCTCACTTCGAAACAAACCGGCCAGCCTATTTACCTTAATTCACGCCTAACACAATCTATGTCCGAGAGTGGCTTGTAAGGGTATTCAGCACCGGAAGACAAGGTAGGTCGGTCGTGGTGTCCGTGGATAGCGAAACTGTGTATAGATCTTGCAATTAGCTGCTCTTGTGTGCTTCCTTCCTCCAAGCCTGTCGAGAACCTTGCTGGTGATCGTGTCGCTCTCCAGTACCCTCTGCTTTTTTACACCGGACCAGTGAAATTAGTTCGAAATGTGTAATGGTGTCGTGGTACATCGTGTAGGAATTAATCTTTACTAAATTGGAATAATTTTACAATTCGACAAAATTACAAAAGCACTATTATTTTACTATCTCACAGTATAGAAAAATGCTTAAGTCGCTTAAGTCGAATAAAATTAATAATAAAAAAAATCCTACCACAATCTAAGTTAGATTTACCAAATTTATAATCACTGTAGTCGCCATCTTTGCTACTCCCATATATCACCCAGTGTATTTTTCCATTCCAAACATTTTATACGCCTAATATACATCGTAAACCTGTGCTTCGATTGCCGCCCAATTAACAAACTCTTATGATCGTCCGAGAAAAAAAAAAAATAAAAAATCCCCACTTATCGAATCATTTCCAGCGTCACCAAGATGTGCATCATCGTACCGTGGACGGGAGATGCGATCATTCCAGAAAACACGAAACGAAAACAGAAACGAGGCATGTCTGACTTTCGATCCTGGGTGGTAGCAGGTTATCTCGGCTGTTGGCCGGGCTGCTGGTTGCATGGGCGGAGGCAGGGTCGTGCAGGCGGCCCCTCATTCGCTTTCCGGGTGCCACCCTTCTTTTCGAGGCTGCTGCGGCATATCCCCAGGCCACGCTGCGGCAATCACGCACGTGCTCGCGCATGCGCGGCCACGGCAACGCCGCACGCATGGGCGCGTACACACGAGCGTGAATATACGTGGTCCACGGAGTAGAAACGGTACCCGTTGGAGAACCCCTTTCGGGACGAGGATAGCCAACAGAATGTCCCCTCGATGCTTGTAAATTGTACCGCTACTATGATATTGTTACATGTCACGGGAGGTCGCGATAAGAAATCGATATCCCTCCTGTTGGTCGGGATGGGTTTCGGTTTAGTGGACGATGTAATTTGGTACTCGTAGCGGTAGCTCGTTCGAGTCATAGTTAGATTAAAATTGGGTAATTTGAGCTGATTAAAGGTTCAATTCTTTGAGAATGGCAACCATTGATATATTTGGCCATTATCTTATTTTTTCTGTTTGTTTTAAGAGCGTTGGGGCTGTGGAGTTCTTTTAATTTTCGGTAGGGGAAGATGAGGTAATGATGAATGTCGAGGAAATCCGAACCACGCCATATTTCCATGTTCCCGGCCTCCATTTCTGGTTTAACAATGCGTGTACGATATATGTTAATGCTCCTCTGTTATTCTCAATATTGTCGCTTTGTCCGATTCAGGAGGTTACGCTTTTCAAGATAATTTTTGTTTGTTTTTTAACTCGATAAAATTTCCTGATTATTGTTTGTAATCCCGAGTATATGGTTTGAAAGTGTGAATTTAATTCATTTTCGATTCAGTTTTGCTCGAAGAATAACATCAACGAGTTCGGGGTAAATCCAAATGGGAAAAGTGTCGTTCTTCGTTGAAATTTTTATTTTATTATTGTTACCTTTTAGGAAAATGCGAACTCAAAGGTTACCAACCGAAGCTTGAAATGCAATAAAAGTTGATTTCATAGTTATTGAATTTTATTGGTTTTTACTCAGTCTTCCTTAGGTGTTCGCAATTACTCCATCCACCTCTACTCCTTTAATGTGTGTCCTACAGACTTTCGTGATCTACCAGCTAACTTAAACCTAATTCGAGGAACCGGTTTAATTTTCTATCCTCGAAATGCAATTGTTATATTCGCTGAGTCGATAGAGCTCGTTAAAATAGCACCAAATATTGTTTGCGTAATTTTTCTTTATCCAATAAACACATCCAGTCGAATTGTAGGATGTAGCCATTTAATGCACCCCTATAACAGTAAGAAACCGGTTCCCCTGCTTCATAGTAAATTAGGGTACTCAGTACGAGACAGTTTCCTCGTAACAAATTGACACTTGGTTCTTGGGAAAAAAGTTAACACAGAATTAGACGAAGAATTGAATTTTTTGGCAGTGTTGACGCTTCCGGAGGATTCGTGTTGGAGGTGATGTTACGCGTCGGTCGATTTTATCTTTAGCGCGTTTTCCAGCAATCGGTGTATTTCTTTTCGAAGGAAAATGATTTATTATGCGCACTGTCTGTGCAACCGGTAAATATATGCACGCAACTTTACATACGTAATATAGATGAGATACTGTCAACGCCGTCAACTAACAAGTTTACCTCGACTCTTGCTGGTTATCGTTTGTTTCCTGCGCGAATGATGTATCGCGCGAAAAACCGATAAAAAAGCATTCGATAATAAATCTATAATAACCGAAATGTTCATTTTTCACGTTAGCGATAACGATGAATGCGGCGAGGAAAAAAAATAAAAACGAGTGCAGCGTGAGCATGTGAAATGAACGAAGCAACAAATTAACCAGTTGTGAAGGTTGTTAAAGTTGTTAAAAACCAGTTAGGTTACACATGATGGAGTACGAAGTTGTTACATTAATAAAATCGATGGTTCGTTAGAAAAAAAAAAAAAAAAAAAAAGAAAGAAGAAAAAGAAAATAACTTGTGACAATTTCCATTCGATCGAAGTTCGATCGGAGTTCGGTCGGAGTTCGATCGGAGTTCGATCGAGCGAATGGGAGGATTTCGTTTGTTCAGGAAACACGGCGTTATTGTAAATTACGAAACATTTATTTATTGATTCACTTTACTTCACGATTGTATCTTGATCGATCTCTACGATCAATATAAACATAAGCATCGAAGTGTGCCCAAATACGTTTTTATCGTACAGGCTATATACATTATCGATAGAATATCAAGGAATATAATGTCACACTTAATAGAACGTTCTCGTAAACTGGTGCACTTGCTTGCTTAAAATTGCCTAATTACACTAGGATCGCCCTCCCTTTCTCGTTCATTTAAAACAGAACGTGCCACGTTAATGCATCTTAATACCTCTACAGTCCTATATTTAATCTGTTAAACATCGTTTTGGTATATCGTCACAGCGACTCTGTGCATTTAAATCGTTTGATTGCTACTCGTCTCCGTAATACATCTTCCTGTTTCCGTTCGACGCCACTTTGCTACACCTTTAATCTAGATCCTCGTTATTGGTCGTTCTGTATACTTTCTCGATAAAAATAGACGATATCTCGCTGTGTTATTTACAACGTACACGTGACGCGAGCCTAAACGCGATTTCTTTTCCGGAGATTTCGCGAAACCTCGCTCGGTCCGACGATCTCGTTGCGCCGTGTCTGACGAGCACAGGAAATTTCCACTTCGTCCGGGACAACGAGCTTCAATTCAGTGGACAAAGAACTCTCGCGATGCGAACGACGATTGGATAAATCAGGGGGTTTGTTAACATCAAACTTTTCGCAAAAAATTTAAAATCCTATTGAAATAAAATTTGTGAATTCTATTTTTTTTCTAAAATAAAAAAAATCAAACGCAGCTAAATCTCAATGGAAGCTAACAAATATTATCGATTATTTTTCTTACTACTTTTAAGCTTTTTCTTCGCTATTTTTACGTAAACATTTTCATGTCGGAATGCAGGCGTCACAGTACATTATTATTATTATTTTTTTTTTTTAGACGAACCTCTTCTAACGCGAAGAAACAACGTCGCACGATTCTCTGACGTTCGCTCGGTGAACATAAATGTGGTTCGTGTTGGAACTTCTCGCGATAGTTCCCTATCGTATATTTAAAACGCTAAGACCGCATACTTACTTAATAACATACGAAATACGATGCACTTTAATCACATAGCGATAAGACTTTCTTTACACGACTATATACATGCGCACTTTATCTGGTTGTATGTACAGTTTTCACGTATCGTGGTAAGGAATCGATCGAAGGATAGTTACTCATCGGTTCACAGCTTTTGACAAACGGAAAGTCACAGTCGAATGTTCGTGAAACACCGGAAGATCGAGGGGTTCTGCCTTCGACGGCTTGGAAACGTGATAAATGTGCGATGAAATTTTCAGAATTATTTTCTCTGCAAATATTGAACGATACAAGAATCTAGTATTCGAGCCGAAAATGTCGAAGATAATTAAAATTGTCGAAACGCAGGAAAAATCTATCAAAGAACATGTTTCGCATCACTCTACAAACAAGAAACTTTGAGTTACAATGTACGGATTGCAGCTTTTCGTCGCTTCACATCAATTCACGATAGTTTCTCGACTCACTGTCCTTTCACGAAGTCCTAAACATCAATTCACTTCTCTCCGCACTCTTTCGTAAACCAATTCGTGTCTGTATATTTCCAATCGGACCTTTCAAATTTTAAACCCTATTTTTTTCACTCGGTGTCACTTCGACAAGCATCCTCGAAGTCGTCTCTCAGTCTTTGAGTACTCGCCACGGTACTTCACACTTCGGAAGACCTCGCACGAGACCTCAGGCGATGATTAACGTCTTCCTTGTTAATAACAGCCCTCAACAACATCCCCGTTGCCTCAACGAACTCGACACTGTTAACCTCGACGATCAGAGTGCACCGACAACAGAAGAAACGGGTAACCGACACCGTCAGCGCCCATTTGTTTCACCAGGCCAGCCGCTCGATCATCCGCCGTATCATCCAGATGATGATGACTCAGCCGTCTTCGAAAGAACAGCTCGAGGATCGCAGGAAACTTCAGCCCCGTCCTATCATCTGCGCATTCAGGTCACCGTTTCGGTTGGGTCATCCACAATAGGCGATCATCAATTCACGCGAATCGTCTCGGCTACAAGACCACGGCGCTTCTTTTTGAGGTACCGTGAGATTATACCAGAATTCGTCGTCAACAACGTCTGCTGATCTTAATAGAGGACAGTTGCTTCCGGCTTCTAGCGTCTCGATTCTCCTTTCGGACCGACGGATCATCCATCAAACAATGTTTCGCTCGAGGAAGGATCAAAGGGCCTCGTCACAGCTCTTCCTGTTTAAGTCTCTACCCTTATGCGTCCAGTAGAACTCGGCTGTGTATCCTCCAATCATTGTAACCATCCACCACTTACTCTTTCTCTCTCTCTTTCTTTCTCTCTCTCTCTCTCTCAATAATCTTCCACGTCGGATCATCGAAGAACAAATAAAATCAGCGTTCTCGAACTATCGAAAGTTCTTTTACTACCAAACAGCAACGAAACCCTGGCCAGCAGCACTAAAACCCGACAGTCGACTCGAGTAGTCCGGTTCCCCGAACGGATGTTACAGCGCCGTTAGCCCGTAATCAGACTTGATCGCCGGTGGCGGAATGGGCGCGGAGACCTGCGACAATCCGGAGGGACTGGTTGCCGGGGCAAGAGGGCTGATACTTCCGGAACCGATGTGTCCCAACGGTCCTCCCGTCGGGCCCTCCATCATGCCGCTCACATGATGATGACTCAGCTGCGCTTGAAGATGAGCCAGGGGATGCGGGTGACCTTGGAAGCTCGGATGAACAACGTTCGCATGCGGAAGGGCGGCGTTCACCGCGTGCACGTCGGTCATGTCCGTCAGACCGACGCCCGAGTCCAAACCAGCGTCGATTCCGCTCGACGGTGAGTTGTTGTTGTTCTTCCTCTGGCTGTTGTTGTTCCCGGTGGCCAATTTGGCCCTGGTGGTTGGAGTCTTGGACGGTTTCGCTGGCGGCGCCGCCTGGCCGTTCGCGTTCTTCCTGCGCACGTTCTTCGTGTTGGGCAACTTGTTGTCCTTCTTCCACTTCATGCGACGGTTCTGGAACCAGATCTTTATCTGCCGCTCGGACAACACCAGGGTATGAGCGATCTCGATCCGTCGCCGTCTCGTCAGGTACCTATTGTAATGGAATTCCTTCTCCAGCTCGAGGATCTGGTGCCTCGTGTACGCGGTCCTCTGCCGCTTTGGTTCCATCCCCGGCTGGTACGAGCCGTTCGCTGCAAGAACCAAACAGAGATCGGGCCGCGTTAGTCGACTGCCTTCTGGGGACCAGAACGTGATCAAATTTATTAAGGTTTTGTAGTGGAATATGATTTGCGACGGAAGATGTCGTATGTGGTGACTTCGTGTGATTTGTTTATCGGTTTAAAGACGAATTAGAGGTATACGCATAGTTGGGAGTAGATAATTCGTACGATTTTTTCGTATCAGCCGCTGCACGGTTTTAGAAAATATCAAGTAATTGCTTCGACCTTGTCCATCGTCATTAAGTGATACGACACGAATACCCAAGCGCTTACTCAAGCAATCACACATCAATCCTATCGCGTCATTTTCTACTAATATGTGCAAATCGGTATTCCCTGTTTATTTGAAGGATATTTGTGTGGGAACGTTTTATAAAGAATCCCACGAATGATTTCTTGAATATAGCTGGTCTTATAGGTTTTCTGTTACCCTTGACGATACTTCTTTTTGACAAACTTTTCACGCATCACGTACGACAATTCTCAGAAAGGAGCCTGAATAAGGAATAGAATATCTTTCTACCTACCTAATACTATACAGCAAAGTGGAAGCTTCAAGCTTATAAAAATTTCATTCTCAATTCTCACGATATAAAACATTCCTCGTTCCGTCACAAAAATGACCTATCCGATCATCTTTAAAATAAAAGCAAAGAAAAAGAAAATCGACCGACTTAAAGTGAACTGATGTAACAAATGGAAAGTACAAATATACCAGGTAATTAATAACAAGTATCCAGACGAATATTTTCAAGCCGTATTATTTGCACGAGGCGTTCGTTGCAGCTTTCAGTGACAAGCGCCATTATTTTAAGGCTTACGCTATTGTCGATACTCTCGAGGCGACCTGTCTCCGTCGAGTGGCACACGCTCGGCTCTGGAGAACGCACGATCGCCGATCACAGCGGATAAAGACGCGTGACACGTGCACCAACACCGACACTGTCGTTCTCCAGAGAAACGCAACGAACAACCGACTCCACGTTTCACAATCGGCAGGCCAATGTTTCAAGGCCGTGCTGCTCGGCCTCCAGGTAGCCGAGATGCTTGTCGAAGTTGAAGCGGGATCATGAACAGGCATCTTTCACCGGGTGGAAAGTCGAAAAAACAATGGTCAAGCCTGACGTGTAAACATAAATTCGACGCAACGAAACGGTTCTTTGAAAAGTGGAGTAACATGAAAATTGCAAACAGAGATCTCGTTCTTCTAGAGAAATTGTCTATCGAGAGATAGTTTTCCAAGTTTTCTATACTTGATTCTAGAATCTATGTTCCGCTCAATTTTACCGGTCAATGATTACTTTCACTTCTCCGTATATTAAAAGGATTCTTCTGTAAGTAAATAAATATGATTTATCTATCAAAGTTAAGTCGCGATTCAGAGGCGGTTCCTTGAAATGTTCGACCAGATTCTAACTTTTATTACCAGTTGTAACTTAACTTTTGCTTCAATCTTACCATCGTATATCATACTTCTAATTCTTATACAATTTTATATTTCCCAAGACTCCGCTTTAGTTTTTATTCCATTACATTTTTCTTTCTTCGCTGCTCTGCCAAATACCCTAATATTCTAACATTTGATCGTTCTTCCTTCCACTTTGCTTCCCATTTATTTCTCTTTTCGCTATTTCCTTTCGCTCTGCCTCCGAACTTCCAACCCATCGTGCATAGTTCCACCGTTTCTCTATTCGTAACTCTAACGAGACTCGGTATCAGAAGTGACCATCGTGGCTCGTCAACAACACCGGCTCGGGTCGCGACGAAGGTGACGCACGAGAAGAGATTCGTGCATCGATCGTTGGTCGTATCACAAGCGACGTCAATCCTCGCGTGGCATGCTAGAAGCGTTTCTTGGTGGTCCGTAAAGGCACGATAGAGGAAGCATGGCACCGAGTTCAGTTTAGAATCTGTGCAGACACATTCCATTCCGAGGCTGACCGACGGTCTCGGGAAGCCCCTCCTAACAGCAGCGTCCGGTCGCCGAGCCTCGACGTCCAGAGGGGAGAGATTGCAGTCTCCGACAGGCCGACGGACACGCATACCAGACTTTACTGGCACTGGACGTCGAACCGAGGATCGTGTTATGCGCGAAAATGATACCGCTGCGGATAAAAATGACTGCACTCTGCACGGATGCGTGTAGAACTCGTGAAATGCAGGGATGAATTTTTTTTTTCAATGGAACTGGTGTTGATGGTAGAAAAAAAGAGGAACGTTTTGATAAATATCGTTGGAAGTACCGCTACAGAATTTTTTTATGCGACTATTAATATGAAACGTAAAATAATTTTTAATTTTTTGGATTTCTTTCAGAAAGTTATGGAAGTAAGCAGAAACATGTTTTGAGAGTTATAAAAAATGTGAACTTAAGAAAGCATAAAAGAAGAATTGCGATTTCTAAAAAGTTAATTTTTTAGAACCAAAATGAAATGCGAAAATTAAAAGTATAGACATCTCCTTTTTCTTTTCAATTTCATGTTCACCTACAGCAACTATTCTTTAAATTATCAATCGTGTGTTTCTACCGCAACGAAATTTGTATACGAAACGAAAAAAGAGCTACAAAGAAAACTTCAGTTACGACGGAGCAAAGCGTTAAAAACTTGTCTCGTATACGGTGCACCACGTTTCTTTCATCGACGATATTTTTTGTTACCTGGAAATATGAATTATGATATTCGGCTTCGAAGTCGATGGTATCCCAGTAGAATAGGCTCAAAAGCGAAATAGTTGCAAGCTGGAATGAACAGCACTTTCCCGGGTCAAAACGGAATAGAAATTTGAGGCTGCAAAGGCAGCCCAATTCTGTGGGATATTACGTTGCAAAAATTCCCTTTGAAGATTCATAATCCTTCTGCGAAACGCCTCCTGCGGCAGGGAACGCTCGCTGCGCGTTTAACTCACGCTATTCTTATCGATGCGTTTTCAATGAACAGTATTCCAGGCTTATACACCGCGTAATTGTGAAATTCTTTGGCATTTGCATCGACTGGATATCGATCTCGTTGACAGGCTTGGATGGAGTCATAGAAATATGAGATTCTTCTTATCTTTAATAATCTCTGCTACCTCTATCGTAATAGTACTGTTATTTTTATTATTTCGACCGAATAGTAAATAGAATATAATTATTTTTCGATACGAAATTCTTCTGATCTTTGATAATCTATCGATCTCTATGGCAATAGTATTAATATTTTTATTATTTCGAGCAAGTAGCAAAGCGAATGAAATATTTCAAGAATTATTGATGGAATATAATTCTTTTTCGATATGAAATTCTTTTTATCTTTGATAATCTTTGCTACCTCTATGGTAAACGTACTATTATTTTTATTATTTCGAACAGGTAGTAAAGAAGAAAATAAAATATTTCTGAAATTATTGATGGAAGGTAATTCTTTTTCGATATCGAAACACTTCGATCCTATCCCTAACAATAAGACAAATTTCCGTCGATTTGTCTCTTTTTCTAGTACGTGTTTAGAGTCGCATCGAAAGTTCGCTATTTCTCAGCCTGACGTGTGGTACGAGATGAAGAATAGCGGCCACTAGGCGTATCCGAATAGGTGGTAAATGGGTAGGCTTCTAAAATCTCGCGCAGGTGATCGGAAGGTGCAACGATAAATTGCAGCTCATCGGTCTTCCGACTGCTCGGTAACGCATCACCTTGTATCGTCGGTGTATTAGTTTCACAGGTAAACCTTGCAACAATGCTTCCAGACATTTGTCATGCACTTTGCGGTGTAGTGATAAACGCGTTCCTATTATGCTTTTATCGTCGAAGATTTAACATTGGGGTAGCAAGAACAGGGAATTCTTGTGTTTGACGCGGACCGTCAGAAGTGCGACGAAACTTAATGAAATTTAAAATTATTGAAACGTAACGAAGAAACTTGTAAACATTCTATTTGAAAGTGACTTTAATGCAGAATAACGAAACACATTAACTACAAGTAAAATATAAGTGTGAAAGGAAGTTTGTAAGTAGTAAAACCTAACTTTGTCGACCAATGGTGTTCCGACGGATAAAAATTCTTAGCCTTGCTCTTCGGTTTCCACCAGTCTCCTTACTCCCAAATTTACTCCGATTCGTCAAGTAGACTCTACAACCCTAATCGCAAAATAACAACGAGTATATCCTGACGACCAAATCATCGTTGAAATTGGACCACGAGGCGACGTCCGATTACCAATCGCCCAACACTCATCGTCGCCAAGATGTCGAGTAAAAAGGGACGTCGAAAGTTTCAACTCACCGACACCGGCAACGTGAATCTTCTTCATCCACGGATAAATCACGCGATCCCCGTTCTCCTCGTCCTCCTCCTCGTCCTCCATCATTCCAGGCGACCCGTCCATCATCTGATCGTCCTCCATGTCATCCTGATCGGAACCATCGTCCACGTGATGCTGTTGTTGAGGCTGCTGCTGGCTCTGCTGCTGTTGCGTCTGCTGCGTACTCTGTATATGCTGAGACTGTTGACCGGTAGCGGTTTGTTGCTGAAGATCAGGCGAGTTGTCGCGATGCAACTGACCGGAACTCGCCGGACTGCAAGCGTTGCTGTCGTGAGGTGGCTGCTGCTGACTCGGCTGTTGATGATGCTGAAGACTGTCCGGCGGCTGCACGTGATTCTGCATAATACTCGGTGACAGTGGAGTGGAACCGAGGACAGTGGACGCGGACACAGGTGGTTGTTGCTGCTGTTGCGGCTGTTGCTGGTTCTGCATCGAGGATGGACACGTGAGCGGCGGTTGTTGGGCTTCCGGCGGCATCGCCAGGGCGCCCACCGCGTGGTGATGAGGATGCAAACTGGGGTGATGAACGGCGTGCACTTGGTGATGAGGATGATGCGGACCGTAGTAGCCACCGTAGCCGGCATAGCCACCGTTCAGTTGTACGGCGGATGACGCCCCGTAAGGAGTAGACGCCGCTTGATGATGATGCTGATGATAACCGTATTGCAGTTGATGGGATTGCGGATGGTTCAAGTGGTGACCACCACCGCTGGCGGGAAAGAAATCCGCCCCTGTGGACGGTATGTAGTTGCTCTGACTGTACTCCTCGCTAGGAGGAAACTTTGGGTCCACCATAACGGATGTCGCTGCCAAATGGTGACTGGTTGCTGCCTGTTGGTGCTGGTGATGATGATATCCACCGCCGGCGGATGGATTCATCAGGAACGAACTCATCTTCGCGAGGATTCCTTGATTTGCACCAACGATTACCAATCTGAGCCTAGTTACACGCCGGCCAGAGAACGACGGTAGTCACTGTTCCTCTTTTCAGTTCGTCCGTCTCTCCGTCGTCGTTCCAGGGTTAGTTCATAGAGTCGCACGGTTCCATGTTGATGATATTCATTGTCGGAAGCGTACACACCGCACTGCACTGTGGCCCGTGGCCGACATCCCTCTCTCCGGGCCCGAACAGGGTGACTTTTTCCACGGGAGGGGAATGGGTACCACGTCGGGACGCAGAAGGCGAAAAAGGGAGAAAGACAGGGGGAGAGAAAACGAGCGAAAAGAGCAAGACCACGGAGAGTAGCAGACTCCCGGTGGACAGCTGCTTATCCTCTCCTCTCCTTCCGCCACTTTTGCGATCTTCCACGAAGCTCCGCGGCCTCGTTCGCTCCTTCCCGCCCACCGAAGCTCAATTACCATACCACGTGACCGTGGCACCGACCAATCAGAGCTGCTCCCAGTCCGCGACCATGATGGATAGCACGGCACGCATGCAACACGTGAGTGGCGCCACGAGAACCACTGCGGCAGGTGCACCAACTTCTTTCTTCGTGCCTCCTCTGTGAGCGACGGTCACCAGCTCCTCTACGCACCCGTTTTTCTATGACATTAGTTCTATTCAATTTGTATTCTATTTTTTTTTTTTTTTTTTTTTTTAAATCAAACACTGCGCACTTCTCTGTCAATGACAATCTTCGTAGATCCCAAGAAACATTTCCGATACGTTAAAGAAAAAAAAAAAAAAAGAAGTCCGAACAGTCGTTCGTAAAAGTATATCAATTTCGATAAAAAAAAAAATCCGATCACCAAACGCGTTCTCAAATTCCAATCGATCTTCCATTCACTTCACACCGGTTCGTCGGATCGACTTAACCCGAGGAACGAAGACACCGTCGAGGACCGGGCAAGCTGTCAGAGAGCCATGAAAGTAAAGCTCGTCCTGCCTCGGCAGAAACTCGTCTGGCAACTCCGGCAACTCTGTTCCCAACTCCCTCCAGGTCCGACGAGGCCGGCTGGCTTCGAGCCGTTGCGGAGAGCCGGGACACCCCCTCTCTTGGTCGTTCCTCTTACTCTGCCGCCAGCCAGCCCCACTCCGCGGAAGCACGAGACCAACCCCTGCCACGGAGAGCGTGGATCCTGTGCCCTTATGGGGCCATACTCGAGGGTACCTAGAACCGTATAGTCACTCCTACGGATCTCCTTAACCCGCCTCCATCCTTCTGAAATCCATCTTACGCGAACGTGGTCAATGCTCGGTCCCAACAATGCGGATCGACGTCGCGGTGTAACGTTATTGAGATCGTATCGTTCAGGGGTTAAATGATACCGCGATGCTAATTGAGGGATGTCGCAAGGGTGACTTGGCTTTTGTGGTATTCGGAGATTCCTGTGGTAACAAATACTTCGAAGCGTTCTTTTAAAGGTTTGTATCGCGAATGAATCATAGACGATACGGTAATGAATAAAAGTAAAGTAGAATAGTCGATTCGGTTAGACAAGTAGAACCAGTAAGTAGAAAAGGAAAGTACTGGTCTGACACACGCATGACGTACCAAAATCTTATCAGTTTCTTGACTCCAATTTACATCATTAATGCAGTTTTTTTGTTGCTGGACTGGTCGACGATTATTCTAATAATATTCGGTGTAAACAAGCTTATCAATCGTCGAACCATTCACGGTCGGCCGTCTATCGACCAACACCATGATTATCATAACGTCGGCCTCTGTCTCGTTCAGAATCGC
The DNA here is from genome assembly GCA_019453375.1 of Ctenoplectra terminalis. Classification (NCBI taxonomy): domain Eukaryota; kingdom Metazoa; phylum Arthropoda; class Insecta; order Hymenoptera; family Apidae; genus Ctenoplectra; species Ctenoplectra terminalis. The sequence goes on along the minus strand of SMSQ01010566.1, from coordinate 982,735 downwards.
GAGTTACATAAGGGGCTTCGATGCGGTCCAAATTGAAAGTAATGGCTCCGGCGTTCTTTCGCCGCGTGTTTATATTAATGCTCTACAAGTGTCTCGCTGCACTCGGTCAAGTACGTCTACTCGCGATCAGCTGCGCGGAGCAAAGCGTATAAAGCGCCTAGTCATTACACAAAGAGCACACTCACTCTGTTTTGCTGTATCGCGACAATGCACCACGGCGAGGCTTCAACCGACAAACCACTCTAGTGATTCGCATTTTAATTGTACTATTCGAGACAGTTCGCTGCCGGTGTTGGAAGATCGTGTTTCCGGTTGTTTACCGTTGCAAAGATTAAATTTCAACCAAAGAGTATTCTAGCGACAAAAATCTAACAAATCTTTGACTTTCATTCGTTAAAGAATAAAATTCGAACATGCTTCGAATACCTATAAAAAAGAGAAAAAATAAAGTTAAAAAGTTTACCGTTCATCGAGCCACGATACAAATAGAACCTCCCCGCAAGAAATCACCGAAAATACTCGAGCCGCACGAGCAATATTGTCATTCCGTTATAAGAGCGACAATAAAGGCATCACGGAAATATTTCGCAACGGCGGTGGCCAATTCAGAAGAACAGGAAAGCTGGAGAACAGGAAGGGGCGGCAATTCAGCGAGCGCTGAGAGCGCGTCACCTGTTTTTTCCCCCGTTTTGCGCTCGCTTCCTCGAGTCGAGGTTTTTCGTTAGGCAAGATACGACGCCGAAGCTTATTTCTATTTTTCTTACGGCCACTTCATGCCGCCCCAGAACGAAACGAACGTCGCGTCGAGTGGAATCTGCGAGGGGGTTGAAGGGGCTTGCGGATGACGTAGAACGAGAGCAAAGAGGGTTGCACGGACGTTGTCTCCTCGTTTTGCGGCTCGACCTCTCTGTCTCCATCGACCCACGCTCGTTTCCAGCATCCGTCCTTCTCATCCACCCCCGTTCACCCCCGTCCATCCCCCGCGGCAGCGTCTTCTGGCAACGTTTCTTCTTTCTCCGTCTTTCTGCTTTCCTCCCCTGGTTTCTGTTCGAATCCTCGCCTCTCCTCTTCTCTGCTCTTCCGGCGAAACACGATCAATCACTTTTCCCGGTGAGCCGGCATGACACCCTCCTTTTACACCCACAGCCACCCCTGCAACCGTAGTTCGTCAACGACGATTCCCTCTCGTTCTCCCTCGCCTTTTTTCCTTCCCCTCTCTCGCAACCGTCGCGATCTCCCGGACGACGATTATCGCGAGATCGTCCGTGAGAGCTCACCGACAGTCGTCACGTGTGTCATGGTTCTGGGGACCTCGAGTGGACCCGGGGAATTAAGGGCAAAGCTGTCTCTGCAATTGTTGTTCCGTGTGTCGTGTGGAACTGTGGATTTAGTAGGATAGAGTGTCTTGCCGTTCGGCTTCTTTAGTAGGTATGATATGATTAAGGTGCATCAGCGTTTTGTATGTGGAATCGTTTCTGATGAATATATCGTGGATCTTTATGCAAATTCATATTTTTGAGAACATGCGAGAAAATAGTAGAAGTTCGGTAGAAAATTATTTCACCAATTTGGATATTTTATAATTCTGTGCAATTTTGCAACTTCAAATTTCCTATAAATGCATAGAAATCCACAGTCTACTTATAAATATCGAGTATTTTTATAAAATCGTTCAAGAATGCAGCATAGCTTAATTGATAGAAAATTGCGCGTAAGAATCTCGATTTTTCATCAACAGAGAAAGTGATCTATCCAGGAATATTGAACCTTCTATCGTATTTCTATAGTTATTCTAGCTATTTAAGTAACCCACAATTCGCAACATTAAAAATCACGGCTCTCTAACTATATCTTGCTTCAATCAAACAGTTTATAAAGAAACTCGCACACGAATGAGTTTCTGTATAATGACAGTAGTTTTTGCGTCTCGTTTATAGCAACGCGAAAGAATCCTCTCGGTTTGTCGGGAGAGTTTTTCCCGTGGAAACTCGTTTGGCTGGAATTCCCCAGCTAAGTTCGCGACTAGAGGCGTCGCGCACCGCGAACCACCGAGTTCCGTCGTGATAATGATAAATGGGAACGCAGTAGTTTACGATTTAATATCAATCCCAGCCGGCTGGCTGCTTATTATCGGCCATTAGGAAAGTTTTAATAACGCAATACGCCGCCGCCCGGCCCAGGGGGTGGAACCGTCGCGATTTATCACTTTCATCGCTTTATTACCGACCTGCTACGGTTTACTTGTTGATCGTTCGCGTTTTTTTTTTGACGTCGCCTGTTGATTAGGTTACGCCCAATCGATCGATCGTTCGCGATCGTGGTGAACAGTTATCGAGTATTGAATGAGTGAAAATTGAGCGAATGGAAGGTTGATGAAGAGGTGAACTCTCGGTTCAAAGCACCAAATGGGAATTGTTTTAATCTTTTATGTTAATGAATATTGCAATACAGTTCTCCGAGAGAAAATTCTTATCAAAATACTTACTGTTGTTCGATCGACAATCAGCACCTGTCCATCTACATCTGTTTATACATTCAGTGACACGTTAATATACAACTCCCAGGAATGTACAATGGTGCATCATTTATAACAGTGTACAATTACACGCAGGAATCATTCGTAGACGGACCTCGACAAGAAAACGTATACGTCTACCGCATTCATGAATTTTACAAACATTGTACCTTACTTTATCATCTACACTTTTAACCCTTCTTGCGTTGTCAGCTATTCCTTACTTTTAATATTTCTAATGCTCGATCGTTCTTCGTTCCGACTATAATTTTAAAGCTTCGCAAAGCTACCAAAAGTTTCAAAGGAAACCCTCTTTAATCGAGATCGAACAAGGTTCAAAATATTTTCTAAATGTCTCACAACACCGCAGTCTTCGGGGACCGATCGATCTGCAGTCTACAGGATATTCCAAATATTTACGCGGCCTAGCTGCGAGATTCGGCACGGCTCGTACAAGAGTCCACGCGTGTCGCCCTGGATACCTAAACCTACGAAAGATCGCAGCTATTTTCGCATGTATCCCGCGTGGAAGTGTTGGCAGCGGATCCGTTCGAGGCGTAAAGCAGGAGTCTCCGGAGATTCTATTTCGCTGCTGAGTCACGATCCAGCGTTTGTCGACGTGAAAAGGGGAACCGTGTCCTCATGGGGACACCCTTGCGCACCTCCGAACCCTTAGGTTTCGGGGTCGACCTTCGAAAGGATCGCTGTCACTCTTTGATCCTTCGTGTTACTTCTGAATGGGAGAGGGCCTCGAACGAGATAAGACGACGCGTTAGTGCGTAGGTTTAATATGGTTTCCTGGAAAGAGGAAGCTTATTTTTTATTTATTTATCTTCTAATATTACTACAGGGTAAGTCCGGGATAGTTCTTTCTTTTTGGAAAGAAGCCATTGCATGGTTGGTTTTTTACATTTATGTTGTTTTGGGTAAATTGAAGCAGCGCGTAAATTTTGCGCCAAAAGTCGGTACGAGAATAATAATAAGCCGATTTGTTTGTTTTATTTTGAACAATTAATAATGTACGGTTCCTTTCGGTGGTCGAACTATCTCAGACTTAATCTACGTATTTTATTCATAGGTATATATAAATTGAATGCAACGAAGCTAGAAATATTTTTACAACTTTCGATTTCATCACATCTTCCGAATCGATGAAATCATCGCTTCTCTATTCAACCAATTAGACATGCATAGAACGACACCGTAGTAACTACCCAAGCATCTTTCAGAAGCCACTCATTGTCAGCAAACCTCGCGAATTAGCTAACAAAACCAGCGAGCAACTTATCCTCTCGAAGCAAGGACACCTCAACCAACGCTTCAACCTCTCTAAAAAGCGTTGATTGAGCATTTCTCGCTAACTGACAGACGACGAGCACGAAGCTTCGGTCCAGAATCGACGCGAACCGCTGAAAGACGCAATCAGCCGTGTTCGAAAGGAGTCTTCGATGCGACCAGAGGAACACGTGTTTTCAGGGGAACGCGTGCAAGAAGCGGCGACGACAACGCGACGAACGAGCCAGGCACAGGATCACGTCGAGTGAAAGTTCCAGCTGCTCGATCAACAGTAGTTCCACTTTACGCGCGAGGCTCGATGAAAAACGAAAGAAAAGCGCGATAATTATAGGTCCGTTGGGATGGTAACGACGTTAACGCGACCCGTGACCCGCGACCCGCGAGCAATTACCACCTGACATCGCTGCTTGAAAGCAATTTGCGTGCTGCGAGCAGGCTCTTCCGGCGACGCGTTCAAAGGGGCCTGGACCCGTCGAGAAAAAGCCGCGTTTATAGCGGCTTACGTCGACAGTCGGCCTCCTCGGACGAGGAAGAATGGCCGAGTGAGTCGTAAAAGTGATTCATCACCTTTCGCGGCTGCGGCTCGCGGAGTCGTTAGCGACGATCCTCCTCCTCTCTCCACGACCGTCGTGACATCCTTCCTCCGACAAGCCCAGAAGCTCTTTGGCTGAGTTTCTCCAACGCGATACGCTTGGTCCGTGGTGGTGCAACGATGGAAACGATCGTTGTGGAAAGTGCTTGATTGGATGGGTGGGAAAGAAAGCGGGAAACGGGGAGTTTAAAGGTGAGAATAGAGGGAAGAGGAATTTTTTTAGGCAGTTGAGTTGTTGATCGTGGAATGGTAATTGTAGTATCGTTAGAATGAATGTTGGTGACTAATTTTCTGCAGCGAAAGGTTGCAACGACTTGTATATAAACGATACAAGAGGTAAGACACGCTGCTTCTGCAGTTTTAAGCTTCGAGAAAGTTCATTTCCTAGGCCAATGCAATGAAGTGTCTTAACTTTCCGCGAACCAGGCGAATGAAAGCTATACTCTGAACCGTGTGGGGATGGTTTTATCCCCGACCATTATCCATCTACAAATATGATTATTTATTATTGCGATTTCTTTGGTACTAAGTAGGTACATGTATCTTAAACGTGGGTAGTTTCTGTGTTAAAATTGCGTTTCATCAATTTTATGACAGGATCGGATTCAAATAAAATAATGATTTATTTATTAAATCTCTTAAAAATTAACAGATTAGTATGTTTGAAAAAAATACAAGTTTTAAAACCGCTGGGGTTAATTTATCCCCAACTGGCTCGCGGAAGGTTAAAACAATTCCCTTTCTTCTTTTACTTAAATCCTCAGAAAGTCGCCGTTCTATATCCAATTCATTTCGAACACTTTTGACAGCTTTCCAATTAGCAGCTTCTTCACAGTCGAGGAAGAAATATCTACAACCGGGTTCAAGTGACAGCAGGGAAACCCTTTTGCAAAAGGGAGAGCCGTGTGAACGTCCCTTGGACGCTGATTATCGCTCGAAGCAACGGAAAGAAGGAGGTAACTGGGTTAAGGTCGGCCAGCATCCGTGACCTCGACAATTACCATTCGACGCCCTTCGGCCCTGGTCTTCTAAAAGACAGTTTGCATACAACGAAAACGCTGGCGTATTGTTGGTAAAGGGCCGTCGAACGCGACCCAGAAACGTTTTCGGGGCTAATTGCTTTCGAACGACTCAACCGAGCTTTCCTTCCTCGTCTTCCTTTTCAAGGACCATTGAGATCTTCGCGCCACGTTTCGTGTGGAAACACGCACAAGTGGAATGGAGATCTTACCGTTCGGACGTACAAGGAGAAAAAAAAAATAGGATAAAAAATGGGAGATTAAAAAGAAAGATAACAGTTTAAAGATTACCTTCTTCGATAAAAGGTACGCGGTATTCTATTTTATAGAATCAGCGGTAAAAGGAGGGAACGAGGTAAAGAGGTTAGCGTTGCGTTCGCAGACGTCTCGAGTACCCGGACTGTACTTGTGTTTTTATGCGGACACTCGAGAAAGTCTTAATTATTCTGTCTAGAAACCGTATACTGTTACACTTGATGCTTTCGAATTATACCTCTGCGCGTAAAACATTGTATCTCGCTGCAAGTCTTTCCAGATCGTACAAATAAATATTAAAGATGAATATCAAAGGTAAATATTAAAAATTAGTGTCGCCCCTGGTAGCATCGGAGGCGAATAATTTTTCTGGTGGAACGATATTTGAAAATCGTTGTTGTTCCAGGTGGTAAGTGCAAAGGGATGTCCTGGAGGCACACAGGTCCGACCAGAGCGGGACAGAGAGAAAAGAGGAAGAAAGAGCTGACGGCAGTGCGAGCTGGCAAGATTAATGGATTCGCATTGTCGGCATTTTTTCAAGCGTTTTAGGACCACTTTTGAGCGCAGGAGAGCGTCTCATTTTTCAAAAAGTCCGTACCGTCTGTGGGCCCGATAGAAAAATCGCAATCGATTCGGCCCGCGCTAATGGTTCCGAATTAAAGCGTGCTCCTCTCTCGCGTGGCTGGGACGCGAGCATTGCCAGACAGCCTCTCGTAGGCCGTGTTACGTAAGAATGGGTATCGATAGTTGTCTCGTAAATATCTTAGACTCGAGACACGCTGGGGAGATTTGTTCCTCGTGACGCAATCAGCGATGTGACATTTGAACGCCTCTTGGAGTTCGTTTCTTGCATTCATTATACGTTTGGCGAAGAAGTGTTTGAAACGAGGCTTGGTGTGCTTTCTTTGAAGCCCAAAACCTTGTCAAATAATATGGAAAGCTTCTGTTTGAACGAGTGAATAAAATTTGAGTAACAGGCTTTTTTCCAACTTTCAATTGAAAAGCTACTTTCAACTTCCGATTAAAATCACCCAAAAATATTTCTCAACTTCAAACACAACCTGACTCTTCGGTAAACTTCAAGAAGACACAGTGAGACCGAACAAGAAGAAGTACAGAAGAAGTAAGAAAAAAAAAGAAAAAAGGTTTGGCGATTTTACGAGCCACCAGGGACCTATCCTCGATTTGCTCGTCGAGGAGCACGAGCCCAACCAATTTGTGGTATTTATTGGTAATTTGAAGATTTACAGCAATCAGGGGCCCGGCTTGAATAGAACGGCGAGCAGACAGAGTAGAAGAAGGTGGGAAACATGACGAAGGCGGAACAGGACGAAGTTGGCGCCTTGGGACCTCCGATCCTCCTCCGGGCGAAGATAGAAGTTACAGCAGCTGATGAGCCGTAACCGATGGACGCACAATAACCCTCCGTAAGCAGTACCGCTATCTTTCATTCCGTCTTTCGTGGTCGCGGTAGGTGCGCGATCTTTATCTGCCACGGAGACCTCGCTCGTGCAACGGAAGTCACGCCACGCGAATATAAGTTGCGCTGGAAATTGCAACTGCATGATCTGATAAACTGTTTTTCTCTTTTTTTCTTTCTTTTTTTTTTTTTCTTTGGCCGTTTTATCGTTGAGAATTTCTTTCCGAAACGCGATACAATTTTTATACGTTTTGTTATTCTAACCGACAAAGTTTGCGAAAAAGTGGGAACCGGCTCAAGTCGGACGTAATTTCTCTTACAATTTTCGAACGCAAGAAAATGCCGCCAGGATACGTGCCTCGAGAAAGCTGACAAATGAATCGAGAAGAAGTTCCGAACTTTCCTAGCGGATCGTCCGGAAGACGTCGAAATTTCTTTGACCCATTTTACCCTTTCGTCCCCGGCTGACTGCGGAGTTTACCACCCGCCGCACGTACACTCGTGCGAATACTTTTCTCCGTCTGAAAAAATTCGATTCGCACGGCAATAAATCAAAGGTTGCAACCCTTTGGCTACGCCAGGTCACCGAGCCTCCGGCCGTGTCCCACGAACACCACGGCTACCGTGGCTCCGTTGCGAGTACTGCAGGCTACCGATCATGCCACAATGAGGTCTCGTTCCGGTTGATTACAATCGTCATTATTTACGAGCTATAAATTATTCAAATTTCGAGGCTTCGTAGGAAGAAAGTCCATTTGCCTATCCTAACCCTTTCTCCTCTTTCTCTGCTTCTTTTCCTTTCAGTTTTCTGACTTCTAAATCTTTATCTATCCTTCGAATCTGGTAAGCATGGACTTTTCTCGATTGCGTTTGATGAATCGAAGTAATGATATACTTTGTATTATTATTGCGACTATTTCGCGATTATTATTTTCCATATTGCAACGTTAAAAAGTCTCTAAAAGTTTTTAATCCATCGAGGACCTCGGTTACGAGGAATCGGTGGAAAGAAAAAGAAGCAATTTTCTCTGGTTTCCAAAGTAGATCGTTTCCACGATCGACAGCGAACGAGATCGGTCACGATGATCCATCCGCTTCTCCCGTTGCGCCGGACGAGACTCTTTAAAGTTTCCTCGAGAAAGTTTGATGAGTCTATCGAACGCTATTATTCCATACCCCCTTCCTGTCGCCCTTCTTCCGCGTTCTTTAATCATTCAAAGCGAATCAATCACCTATCCAGAGGCTTGGGATCGCTCGAGTCACCCTCCATCATCGGCGGAACTTCGTAGTCCCGGGTTGTCTCTGGAACGACGTTATCAAAGAGAAGTACTTCCTCCGACAATCACGGGAGTAAAGTAAAGTTTGACGATAAAAAAGAAACTTGTAGTTTCATATTGTACATAATACTTGTTTTTTCAAAGAAGCAAAAAAAGAACACCTTAAGAAAAAATATGATTCGATACTTCGGACATTGATATTAAATCCATCCCCGTATTTAATCAGCGAGATGGTTCCGGTTAAGTCGGTAAGCCTCGTTGCAAATTCTATCCGAGCCAATATCGGTGCGCAAGAGGCTCGTATAAATGCGCATTTTATTAAGGGACCACGCGAATAAGGGTTTCGCTGAGCCTTCATCCCGGGGGTAGGACGTATTCGTTTTAGACCCCTTCGACAACTCAGCTTCATGGACCCCACGTTCGCGAGCTCTGTCTCTCCGTCTCGCTCTCTTCCTACTTTACGAAGCTTCTTTCTCCCTCTCTGTCTTTCAGTCGATTCCGTTCGAAGAGAACCAATCAGCGATCCCTCGAAGCCCTCTTGCACCCTACAGCCCGCAGCCACGCCTGCCAATATAGGGTAGATACCCTCGTCAGATCGACCCTTATCCTTTTTACCCGCCTTCATTCTACTCTCTTTCTCTTCTCCCGTTGTTGCTGGACCCAATTCATTCCGCAAAATGGATTCTTCATCTGTTGTTTCCATTGGTTTTCGTCAAGTTGCTACTTTTTAGTTTCTTTTTATTCAATAACTATTTTCGTTTTTGCATTTTTTATTTTATTTCTTCTTTTGTTTTCTTCTGTAGGTTGATTGAAATTTGTTCTATTTATTAGGTTGGCCAATAGGTTCGTACGGTTTTTAGCGATAATTGTAATCCAGCGTTTTGAAACGCAACTAAATTCAGTTAAAATCTTAAAAATAAAAGGTTACTTATTAACAGTTCTAATATTTCCTCTTATAATAAAAAAAAAATCACTTTGTATTTACATGTATTAAAACTTGTACGAACTTTTTGGCCAGTCTAATAAATTGATAAATTGTAAACATTTTTGTAATCGATTTAGAGTAACAGCGAATTGAATTTGATGGTATATTCGATGCAATTTCATTCTAGGAACGTTTCCAAATGAATTTTTGAATTATTTTGTAGCTACTTCGCGAACGCATCGCGTACGAGGGAAGCGTACAATTCATCATGGATGCAACTGCAGTTACGGGTTACTGAATATTCGAACATGCTCTCAGAGTGTACCGTTATGATTAATATCAAACAGCGCCGCGTTGCAACGTTCCACGATATCGAGTCTAAGCTATAATTTTCCCGATGACCTCGTGTCTTTCGAGACGCACGATCCTATTCTAAAAATCACTGCGCCAAATTTATTTAAAATTGAGATACAAACCCGTGTTCAAGATTCAACTCGAAGACCAAATCTTTGCTCGAAACTAGTCCGAAGTGATCTATAAAATAATACTCGAAAATACAGAATGTAAAACTGACTTAGAACTTGAAGCGATTCCAAAGGTCGGAGAATCGGTCCGATTTTATCCGAACTCGTGGACAAACGAACGTGACGATAGCTGAGGACCGCGTCGATGTCTACCGAGCGGTCGATGGAGGTACCAGATGAAACGTACGAGTTATAATAATCCGTGATAGCAACGGTGGCGATGTCGAGGAGCGGAGGAGCGGTCGTGCTGTCACAAAGGCATGCGCCACCCACCTCGACCTGGACGCTCACATCGTTAATCAACTGCACCGGGACCCTTAACTTTCGAGGCACCGATCCACAGGTATGGCTTCGCCTCCGCTGAACCCGACAGCGTTGCGCGAACGTGCCTTCAAATAGACCAATGAGACTCTGTTGTCTCGAAAATCTCGTCTCTTTTGTCAGTAAAGACCTTGCTGGTGAGTCCTCGCGTTGGTTCTTTTCGGAGATGATCTTTTATTTCCAATTCCGAGGTGAACGAATAGAGACGAACGAACGGAGATGAAGTGGTTGCGTCATTTCGTGGATAATTGTTTTGAAATTATTATTATTTATTTTTCTTTTTTTAGCGTTGATTGTTTTAGTAGAAGATTAAAGGAGAAACACGGAATGTTTCTTTATATCAAATGGTAAAAGTTACTTGACTTAATTAAGTAAACGGCGTTGCTTCGTTAAAAAATAATAAGCTTGGCATTTATTGCTCCAAAGGTCGCGATCGTAAACGAGATTTGAAAAATGCATTATTCATCCGTCGTTGTATCAAGTATATTTCATCTAGTGCCGTTTCCTACAACATTAATAGCTCGTAAAATATCACGGTTTCTAATCTTACGTGACTCATTTTGCACTTGCATTACACGTTCGCATTACAGTCTCATTAAAACAGGATAAGACTTCCAAAAAAAAAAAAAAAAAAAAAAAAAAGCAGTTAAGCTTTACTCGCAGAAAAAGGTACCGACAACTCTTATCGCTACAATTACCATTTTTGCTCATTAAATAGCGCACACTTTCTTCTGAATTTAATCTCCGCAAAAACAAACAACAGCGTTTATAAAATCCACCGAAAGCCTACCAGAAAGCATTCGAAGAGCCTCGCAACCCCTGGAAAAAAAGAAAAAAAGAAAAAGGAAGAAAGAAAAAAAATGATTCGTACTTCCATCAGCGAATTCGTCCCACGACAGGCGAACAAGGGGACAGCGCGACATCTCGTTCGAGGAGAAAGTTCCCAAATCTATTATTAGCATCTAGAAAAGGCTTCCACAAAGGGGCACGATACGCGGAGAAAGAGCTCGACAGCCTTAGTTGGCGATGCACGCCGTGTCGAGGGTGAAAAGGGGTGGAGAAAGGGGGTTGGAAGGGGGCCGAGGAGGAGGACAAGGGTTTTCTTTTCTACGGTGGCACCCCTCTATGATATTTCCGAATAGCCAGCGTCTTCGTACGTGGGGGGGACACGAGCTGGGAGCAGTACAGGGTGGCAGGAGATTGGGGGATCAGCGAGAGGGGTAGAAACGAAGCCAACCCACCCCTCTGCAACCCTCTTTCTTTCGCTCGGAAAGCTTCGAGGTTGGCGTTGCTGAAGGAACCCGACGTAACAGGAACGAACCACGGGTAGAGACAGAGAAATGGTAGGGGTGAATGAAGGAGAGAGACAGGGAGAAGGAGAGCCATGCTGGCGGTGCTGCTAGTCAAACCAAAACTCGGCATGATTAATGATCGCGAGAGAGGCAGAGCGCTGCTTCAAACAACAAACTTTTCCCAAGGAACGCCGAAGAATATAAGAAAAAATATATAAGAAAGAGGGAACTCTCTTTCTTCGCATCCACCCTTCAGACCAACTAATACCCTCCTAGAGCTCTTTCTCTCCCTCTATTTCGCCTCGCTTCTCCACGCCGATCGCCTCCGCTCTGACAGCCTTTCATTTCTTTCCTTCGTTCTTTATTTCTTTCGCCCGGTCCTCCGCCACCGCTCTTTCCCTGTCTCCTCTTTTCCTCCTTTTTCGCTTCTTGTTCTCCGTATGACTCCTCGAGCGTTTAACTCGTCTCGTGGACACTGGAGATAATCCTCGATGCTCGTGTCACTGGAGAACGTCCTTCGAACTTTGTTTTTTATTTTCTGTATTCGTCCTTGGAAAAATACCGAAGGGGTGACAGGAGATGATGCTTTCGATAGCGAAGCGGCGCAAGAGCATATCGTTGGGAAATTAGCGATGCAAATTAAACGATCCTCGAGCGATGATAGCTTGCAATATTCTTAGATTTGTATCGACAATTGATCGTTCTTCGTGAGAACACTTTCAATACCGTATTATCACTTTTCTCTATTCCAGATCTCAAACTTGAACCCCATCTCGTGCAGCTAATTTAAAATCCTATTGAAACACTTTGTCCTCAACATCGGTTCCAGCCACCCAGTCGCTAAAGACTACTTCCAGGATGCACGTAGCACCTGGCGTTAAAATTGGATCGTCGAAGCCAGCGGTGTGCGATGCAAAGCGAGCAACGGAGCGTCGCCGGTCCGGCTGTTCCGTGCTCCAGCGCGCGACCAGGCGTCCGCTCGAGCCTAGAGCCTTCGGGACGAATCTGCTCGGTCATCGTCGGTCGGCTTAACGCGGACTGTGTACTCGGCGTATGTAACAGTAACTTTCTCTCTTCCCTTTATGGCCACGATCATGGCCCGTTCTTCCGTATTTACGTACACTCTCGACCACGTGCATGAACACCGGTCGAATAATAAACACTTATTAGCTGGCTACCATTTGCGGTCGATTCACCTGATGAGCAGCATTCTCGAGCGTTATCCGGCATTGTGCGGCGAATCAATTGGCGGCTTGGGTCCTTTCGTCGGCGTCTCGTCTTCTGGCAGCTTCGAGTCGAAGAAGAAGTCGAGGATGAACAGGATCGACGAAAGAAGGCGGGTCGAACAAGCGTAAATTACGCGCTTGCGGCGTGTAGAAGATTCCGGTGAATCCACAAGTTCTTCGCCTCGTTGCATTCTTCTACTTCGTTCAATGCGTCGTATCCGTAGATTCTAGAAGTTGAAATTTCGTACGAGATAGTTTTTCACGGTCTTCGAAATTCCTTCGAGCATCTTCGGTGCATTCAACGCCTCGGTGTCTCGTTCAACGATCGTCGAGACGAAATGGCAGCGTATTAATCGCGTTACGTCGGTACCATTTCGAGTCGATTCACCTGATGAAGCTCATTCTTGGCCGATAATCGCCGCGAACAGACGAGATACGTGTAAACCTCGAACCCGCTCTCAAGCCTGTTCTTCTTCTTCTACTTCTTCTTCTTCTTCTTCTTCTTCTTCTACTTCTTCATCTTCTTCTTCTGCTACGACGGATCAGAGTACACGAAGGAGCTACGAGACGTGCGGGCGCGCGCACGCCTCACGATGACTAATGACAGACATCGTAAGTCACTCACAAATTGAATTAAACGCGAGTGTAAAACCGTGACGCGGCGCAAACAATCAGCGGCTATTCATTGTCAGAGGCCGAATCGTTGTTTTCTACGGAAATCGGGTGCCATTGCAGGTACCATTTCATCGTCCTCTGATTCTTCGCTGTAATCTTGCGCTTACATAGGTAATAGATCGTTAAAAATGTGAAACGGAGCACCGAGTTATTTAATCTTTAGAAATTGAAATTTGTTAAATATGAGAATCGATAATTAACCCTGACAAATGTATAAAGTATTCTCCCCAGGAACCTTTGAAGAATTTAAAATCAACTTCTGCTCGAAGTGTTTCAAAGACTGATACGTGTAACGTGAAGATACCACAACTACACGGATCAAATTGATTATCGCTCCAAAGTTCATATTGCGGCACAGTTCGAACCACGATCGACCGTCGGATCTCTGTGAGACCGCTGGAAATCGAGCGAAACCATTTTTTTTTTTTTTTTACCCGGCGGAACACGACCGGTTCCCGCGCGATGAATTCCGGTAACGCTGTGTACGCGCACGATGTTCCGCTCGCTCTTCTTGATCGATCATATATTAGAAGTTACGAAGTGTTTCAGTACACCTACAATGCCGCGGAGACGGGACGATCCATCGTCAATGAACGTCGGAATTACACGGCTAAATGAGATTCTAGCGGCGGTATCAAAGTGGCAGCAGGTGGTCAGGGCCACGGCCATTTTTCCCCGCTGGATACGCTTTGCTGGCTGCCTCGTAGCCCACGGGCTCTGTCTTTCTTCTGTCTTGCTAAATCGTGAAACGATCCGCCGGAGACCACGAACCAGTATCGACTTCCTCTTCGACGCGTCGCGCTTGCGTTTCCTCCGAAACTTCTTTAAATCCCATTCGCTGCTCGACATTTAAAATTTGTTTCGTAAAATCTTGAGCAGACGACTTTAAACGGACCCTGTTCGATGGAGTCGATTAAGAAATGATAATTAGCGAGACGAAGTTTGGAGTTTTTGTAATTTTCAGGGAAAATTTCAGGTTGTCCGGCATTCTGACGCGGTCGACGCCATTTTACACGAAATCTTGGTCCCTCCGGAGGATCGCTAATTATCTTCCCACGTGACTTACCAGCGGTATACTTCTAAGCCAGTGGGTTGGGCATCCTCTTGGTTCAGCTGGCTAGAAATGGTCACGTAAGATGTCGGAACCATCTTGGCTATTCCATTTTTTCTCCTTTTTTTTCGGCTCGCCTAGAACCGGCAATTAATTATATTTCCGAGCATTTTTCTGGCCCCGAGTTGATGGATTTTACAGAGGAAGAGAATGAAACGCTCAGGAGCATCGTTCTCTTCGTGGAGCATCACGTGTTTACGTTTATTCCTTCGGTTTCCAACGTCTCCTTTTTCTCCGTACCATTTCCAGCAACCAGTTTGGCGCGATATTAATTTTCCTCCGAGCTTTTCTAACTTTTTTTTTAGGGCCCCTTTAATGTTGCACGATTTATTTTCCAAAGACAAGAACGAGCAGGAAGAGGAATGTAATTGAGACTGCGATCAGCGACGCAAGACAAATAATTGTTCATAAATCAGTGGAATTTCATGAGATGCGCGGCAGCATGTTGCTAGCGCATTAAATATTTATGCACTCGTTAGGAATCTAGTGGATTTCCTGAGTGGTTTCTCCCCCGTCTCTCATTAATCGTGTTGCGCGATCTTGGAACAGTCGATGACATTATTCCTGCGGAGTTTCAGCAAATACTTGGCCGTTGCAAAAACAAATGGAACAAGCACGGTGACTAATGTGCAAACGAACCGAGCGAACAGATTCGTTAGGATACGTGGACACTGACGACCTAACAACATTCCGTTGGCCTGTACATTTCATCGCAAACCTAAAATAAAACCTACCTATTTTCTTTTCATTTTTTTTTCAAACAAATACTTTAAATTGGAGAGCTCCAAAAACTTAAAATTTCGAATCAATTCGCTATACCGACGACTAGATACATTCTATTTCTCCCATGATTCGACGAATTCAAGACACGAGCAGTAACGAAACCCGTGCTTGACAAACCGTTCGGATCGTTCGCGTGAAAAAATGGCGGACAGCTATTAACCCGACGGTATCCACGTCACCGATACCCATCGCTATTAACAGACTTATCAATATTAATATTAAGCAGCTTATTAATATTAACGAGCACGAGCCAGCGAATCGGCGAGTCGACCGCAGGAGGACTCGAAGAATTATCGAGAAATTGCATTCCCTTGGAACAAGACAGTCCGGGACAGAACGAAATAGATAGGCTCCTCTAAGGGGGCAAGCCAGTCATCATTAATATTATAGCGCAGCGGCGCTCATCGCGTCAGATCTATGCCGACCTCTTTCTGTCCGCGTCCGATCCACGGAGATCCACGCGGAGTCCGAAGGCCAAGCGCATCAAAGGCCCACAACCATCACCATCTTCCTTCTTTCGTTTCCTTCACTGATCCTGGGATCGAACGTGCGCCACCACCGTTCGACGTCCAGCCTGACCGTACGCTCATTATATCGTCTTGATCCGAACCTTTAAATTGATGACTATCTGTCCACCAGAGAATACGAGGATATCGCTGTATCCGGTCCGAACCGGACAGTTGGACCAGTCTGCGAGACTCTTCGTCGCGAGTACGCGGCCTCGTGCATAATAATTACGAATTACGAAGTATAATTAAGAGGGAGATCGGCGAGGGATAAGCTGAGAGACGCGACAGGGTGGTGGACCTCCTCCCGACAACGTGCTGCTTTATATTTATTAAGCGGTGTCTCCGCGAGGAGCAGAGAGATTGGAAGCGTTGAAGAGATCGTGCGCCCCTTCGAGTTCCATTTTGTGATGGAGGATTGATTTGCATACAGGTATTGGGTTTAAGGTTGCGGAGTTGTGAAGGTTTTGTGAGTTTCGCAAGAACATAAGATGTGACGAGAAGCTAAAATTCTTGAAGAAATTGCACCACCTTGCAATAATTGATGTAAACAATTGAAAAATAAGATTATTAAAAACTATTAAAAGACCACGTTAACACTTTGACCACCGCTACTGTAAATGTAGCTAAGATTATTTTTAACACACTTTTGAATATTTTCACTAAAAATTACATTCATCCTCTACACTGAAGCACCCAAACGAATAGTCATTCTCATGGAAACAATCTTTAATTCACCAGTATCACACAGAGCACCGAATCGATCCGCGCTAAAACTTCCTCGTTCCCAGGTACCAAACAGTTCCAGCAAAAGAAGAAATCCAAACTGAAGGATCACAAAAGGAACCAACATCCTGAGCCTTTAGGTATACTCCTTGGCGAGCCGTTCTGATCGGAGTGACAGCTGATCTGGAATTAGCATGATTTGTATCGAACGTGCCTTTGCATAGCTCCTCCCTCTATTCAGCCTCTTTCTACCGGCGTGTGGCGATGTTTCGAGCTGCGTCAGGGGATCTATCGTGATCGTGAACGTGCCATCGGTCAACGACGAATTCGTCGGGGGTTGAGCTATTTTTTTCCAACGCTCCGTTTAATTAACCCTGTTCTTTCCTTTAACCACTCGACGCAATAATGACTATACGTCTTGGTGTTTTGAGGCTTGGAACAATTTTATGGGTGTCGAGTAGTNCCTTTAACCACTCGACGCAATAATGACTATACGTCTTGGTGTTTTGAGACTTGGAACAATTTTATGGGTGTCGAGTAGCCCTGCGAGATTTTTTGGTAGTCGGTCGAGTTGTATCTGGTAGAAGATGGAATTCTTTTTATATTTTGGTTTTTCGTTGTGTTTCATTTTATTTTATTTTATTTTATTTTATTTTTATATTATCTATGCTTCTTGAGGTTTGTGAAAAAACTAGGGAAAGCAAAGGCAGTTTTTCATGAGATCTGTAAGATAGTTTTCGTTAAGATAAATAATTTAGATTGAATGCTGTATAGAAAGTTTGTAGAGCTGACAGTGATCAATGATTTGTCACGAACAAACAAAAGATAATTGCAACATTACCGTCAAGATTTATTGCGATCGAGTTAATTAAATGAACATTCAATTAAATCAGTTCCCTTTGTCGCTAAAAACAATAAACGATTAAGATTAATTGCGAGGAACGAACCTTATGAAAATCTTATTTTTATATTCTTTTATAAGGTGAATGAAAATTTGCCAGAGATTTTTCTTTTTTTACTACAGTTACGTGGATCGTGGTGCGAATAACGCTGTTTCATCGATTACACGATGATAAACAACGAAGCATCGTTCCAAGAGAATTACTTAATAGCGAGTGAACGCATAAATGGGCTAAACGCGAACGATTTGCAACTAATAAAACGGTTGAACCACAGTATTTTTAATGCGACGCGGTACGATCTCGCTGCCTAATGAGTGGTTGGTGTCAAGCTGGAATGTTAATCGGCTAGAATTCATCAATCATTTCTACGAAGGAAATGTGGAACGACGTAATTTACGAAAACTAATCAGATACGTACGCATTATAACAAGAAACCGAATAGATATAAATCATAATTAGACCGTGGCAAAAAGTTGGGATACGATATCGTTTCCATCGCATTTTTTCTCCTTATTCATCCCTCTTCTAACTCTTTCTTGAAGAAAGAGGTAATTATTACGTAGGTTGATGATGCACAATTTGTAAAATTGTATTACCTTTGGCATACTTGATAGAATTAAAGAAGCGGCTATCTAAATTATTAACCAGTATTTCTCAATAATGTTGAAACAACTACGAGCATAATATTCAATATCGATCATCATCGATACTCTTCGACGTCTCTAAACCAACGCCAACTAGTGAAACTAATTTTTAAACACCTCCCAAGAATAAAAAGAAAAAATAAATAAAAATGGTCCATGAAAAATTAACTTCATCCTAGTATTATTAATTAGTAATATGGATAATCCTGATAGAACCCTACAAAAAAAAAAAAAAAGAAAAACAAAATGTTCCATCGTGAAGAAACAACGCAAACAACGGACCACATATCATCTACCAACACCGTTCTCTGCAAGAAACATCGACCTCAAAGGCGTCAGGGAACGGAACAACAGCGAATGCGCAAGGTGTCGCTGTACACTCGCAAAATGATTGACAAGTATGCAACTCGGTCGAGGCAAAGGACGCGACAGAGTGAAAAGTAGCAAAGCTATTCCTGCGGTCGGTGTTTCCTTCGGCGGCTCTCGACGCCAGGCTCGCCAACCAGCCAACCCGCCAGCACCCTCTCCCTCGTGTCAGGCATATCATTAATCTTGCTATGTTTTCTCGCGCACTCGGATGTGGATTTAGACTCGAGACTCCGCGAAGATCTCTGGAAACGTAGGTGAACGAGTCCACCGCGGATCAGGGACCGTTTGTCTTCATTCGACCGCGCCGATCGAACCTGACTGCTGCCCTCTTCCGGCGCGACTGTCCGCCGGATGTCGCGGGTGCATCCATTGCAACAACAATTATAAGATAATCGCCGTGCAAAATTATAAAAATTATACGTGAGTAAGATAAGCCAATCAAATTATTTCTGTACTAATTTCGGTACTTATTTTTGTATGCGCAATACTTTACTGTCGTAATAATTAACATGTATATCTCTAGGAAAATAATAAATAGGATAAAAATAATAAATGGAACAGGGCACAAGTGCTTATATAAAAAAAAGAAAAGAAAGAATTACAAGGAAAGTGTTTGGATTTTTTTCTTATTCTTTTTATGTTGGTGGATGGATGATGCACTTTTGTACAGTGTTTTCGTTGTAATATGACTTCAGTGCGGTTGTGATTAATGAAAAATTGCATCCGAGGAGCGTAGAAAGTATTTTTGAAAGAGAGTGGTTGGATAAACTTGGTGTTCCAGTGCAGTGAAATTTGATTTCGTTTTATCCTTCGGAGAATATTGGATTCGATGTGTGTACGAAGATAGGGTTTGAATGAGTTTTAATTTATGTCTTGCTGGATGCAGGTACAGGTTTGTTTAATTCATTTATTCGCTGTTTGTTTATCATTCCTTTTCCAAGACTTTGAACTGATTGAATTTTATTCTGAATTCTTAAGAATCCTAAGAGGCTGTTTAATTGGTCATGGTACGATTGTGTTCCAGAGCTATAACACCAATTACAGCACGATTTCAATTTCATTTCTTCCATTTTGATCGGCTAGAACTATTTGCACAATCGCTGCAACAGCTTCACGCTTCTTTCACGCGGATATATCAAACAGAATTACAAGTGCAACTTTATTTAATCTAACACGTTGAGTCGTAATTAATATAAATAATTCTATTTAAAGTGTCACTCATTTCGTAGGGATTACTCCTGGAGAATATCTATTGATCAAGACTGAATCGCAGTATTTCATAATTGGAGCAATTATACAAGATACTTCACGAAGCATGAACATGAATTTCCAAACAAATGCAAAGAAACTGTTATCAATTTCCAATCGTTATTTACTTTAATCATACAATAAAAAAAAAACAAACTCAACTTGCACGCTTGATAGTTAAAGAAGAAAAAAAAATTAAGCTGAAAAATTTCCGCTTAAAGTTCTCCTTTCATGAAACACCCTATACGACGTCGCGCATTAAACTTAATTTCCACTAATGACGCAATCGCAAGAGAGGATCGAATGTGAATCAGGTCACGCTGTTTCCAAACGCTTATTCTATATTATATCGCGTGGAAGCGTACTTGAATCGTGAATGCAGGTGCCGCTCGAAAAACCGCCTCGAATAATATCCCATCGAAAGGGGAACGCGTGAGTGTCGGAGCGCTCTTGTAAATCGAGCCTAATGGAGAAACGTGCGGTTCGAGCTGATGAACGTCCGGTTAGCAGTAACGCGGTTTTTACCGTTTACCAGACACCGTTGGCTCGCGACCATTTTTTTGCAATTTCGTATAACTGATGACGTTTTGATGGGGAACGATGTTTACAGGTGAGTTAATGACCCCGGAGCCGGCTGCTGATTCTAATGAAGAAATTTATGTCGGACGTCCAGAGAGGCGCTAGCTCGTGAAACGAGAAGAGATCTTGCTGCTAAGGACACTTTGATGATCTTTTCGTATTAACTAATGATCCTCTTCACCTGTGTGAATTCCCCGATGGAGGAAATTGTGGTTGAAATTGATGCGCGTGCCGCTGCTAACGAGCTGCGTCTGTTGCGTTGCGTGAAACGCGTTCAATGTCGAGCGGCTTCCGGTCGCCATTTTTGTCGATGACAAGGACAGTTGCTCCATTTTTCCCATAACGTCAGAATTTTATATTTGATCGGCGATTATTAAACGAATTTTAAAATAAATTAATTTTAAAAAATTGCTTCTATTTGAGTCGTGCTTGGTAATTTAAATTCGAATTTATGGAGATAGTCTGCTAAAACTTAATAAGGAAGAGAACTTTTTAATTACAGTCTTCCTTGAGAATTACGTCGTTAAAGAGTAAACAGCTCGCGAAAGGCTAACCGACGTTACGAACTACCATTTTCCTCGTTAATCATAACAACCGATGCGTCAATGCCTGCTTCATCGACCTTTTAGCGAGTTTTCTATTAGCCGTAATCGAGTTTTTACCGCGCCGATAGATCCTCACCGAGCGATTCGTTCTGAATTGCAGATTTTCCGTGTTCCTAATTGCCGCGCGCGCTGTCCCTCATTTTTTTTCTCTCATCGTCCGGCCAATCTGTAATGTGTCGCGATTACAAGCCACGATTAGATACCGACTTGTCACCAATAACTTAATGAGCTTTATTGATCGCTCACACCGATAACGCGAACAAATTGAACGCGGTTCAATTAGTCAACAATTGCGATCCAGTAGTGTAACAGTAAACTCATATATTAAAATTATAAATTATTACCAATTAAAAATTTCATAATGATATACGTCTGAATGGTATAGAATTTATGCGAGCTGTATTATAAATTGATTTTTCCCATCAGAATAAATACTTGATAAAAGATTGAAGGTCTTCGATCATTATCGCGGCATTCTCGGTGGAAACAAGGTCAACTATGAGTACGAAAGAAATGTGGAGGATCTAAAAGGTTCCATTTCATCCTCATTCTCACACTGACGTGTAACTGGCTCCATTTAATTCACTTCCAATTTTGCTTATTCGCTTAGACAGCGTCGACGATATTACCAGTATTAGCTTGTATAGAAATTTCGCAGAGGCTATTCACTTAGATTTTATCGGTAGTATTGCCAGTATTAATTTACATGAGAAATAAAAAGGAAAAATCAAGTTAATTTATAATGATCTCTAACAAACTTCAGTTCCATCGCATTTCAAACCTAACAACTTCACACAAAAGAAGCCTTTCGAGCTGTTAGAAAAATGTTCAAAGCATTTGACGCCATGAAACGCTCCTTTTTCCATCCAATTCGTTACGAAATCCCCGGTTTTTTCCCTCCTTTTCCACCGTTCGATTGCGGCGCGCGCGCGTGAAAAGTGGGCAGGCTACTCGAACGGTAATTACGGCCGTGTATGCACTTCATTAGCACTTACCAGCGGTTGCGTAACGACCGCGTGTCATTTTAATGTGAGCACGATCAAAGATTAATGGACGCGTCGCGGCCGTTACAGAAGGATTCAAGAAAACGCGCGCTCGAACGCTCGGCCTCTCTCGTGATCGACCGTGAATAAAAGGATAGGATCTCGAATTGAAAAAGATGAAACGACGAACCGACTCTTCCACGATGAACGAATCAGCCTCCTCTTCGTCCTTTGTCGTCCTCCTGGAAAACGCAATCGGCTTAAACTTTGACTTCTTTCTTCGATCGGATCTTTCTTAAATTGCTCAAACAAATGAAGCTTCTTCAGTTTCATTCTGGTAAGGGGTAAGAATTTTTTAAGTTACTGCTTAATATTATTACAGATCTCGTAAAACCCTTTGCAGCCGAAAGCAGGAATATTCCCAACAAAGTGATTTTATTATCTATTATTATCGGGGGTAGATGTCAAAAAAGAATCATTTATTTCAAGCTAATTTTACGATCTTTCTGCATCTGCTACTGATGTATTATAAAAATGATAAGAGATTGATATTCGAACTTTTCTCGACCACAAAGGGGTAACGCCTTAATACCTTTCTCTAATAGCGAATTCCTTACGTCACCTATTCCTAATTCCTGACTTCGTCACCATTTCAACTCCATTATTTTTACTGTTAAAAAAAACACATCCGTCGTTCCTAATTTTTTGACAATCTTAAACTTTCCTGTCTCAACAATTATTAAATACACCCAATATTCGAAACCGATTCTCGCAATCATCTCACACCTCCATCACCAATCACGCCACTGCAAGTTTATCGCAAACTCTTCACGCTAAAATCAACATTTTACAATTCTCAAAAACAACCAAATTACAATCTCTAACTAAACTTTGAGTCCGCCTGTACAGACTGCAACAGGAATGTGCAAGCTAATGCAACGTGCGCATCGCGGCATCGGGTCGCCGGTTGTAGCACGGTTCATCGTCGAGCAGCCTCTCTCTCTCCCTCTCTTATCGTGTATTGTGTATAATCGTACAGTCGCGACGACTCTACGGTATTAATAACGATCATTAATTCTTGATCGCCTCTAACAGATTTTTTTTTTTCCTCCTGGAATCCGTTCGCATGGCGAATACTCGGCAAAACGCTCGGCTGAAAAACGATCGCAGGTAACAAACACGACGCGAGTCTCGTTGGATTATCGGGACGAGCGTCACACTTCGCGAGTAATTGCTCATAGCGATTAATGAAGACGTTCTTGTGGCAGTTCTGACCGCGGCGTTCTTGTCGCGTGCGATCGTGCGAAGATCGAGGCGGCGCGGGAAATCGCTTGGAATTCGAAGCGTTTCGCGTGACTCGGTGAAATTCTTCGCTTGAGAAAACAAAATTCATCGGAGAGTTCTTGCCTAACGTTTGCTGTGAGTAGAGACATTCGCGAATTCGTGTAATTAGTGTACCAGTTTATAAATTACAGTTTTACAAATTTGGTGTTCTAAGAAACTTGATACATTTGTTCTGTAACTGTTTAAGGTGAACGTTATTTTTCACGAACACGATACGGTACGGTTGTGTACCGTTCAGCGTTGCTCTCAACCGAGTTTCATCTTTTCAGCCAGTCATCCTCCTAATCCAATCACGCCCCCTACAGTCTGACAATTTCGTTACGCTCTTAGACAGACCCAAGGGACTTTCGTTTTCGTTGGTCGGTTTTATGTAACCGATTATCTGTGTTCACAATTTTTTTTCCAATTATAGTGGATTCTAGGTAGTAAAGATTTTTTGACGACTTATTCTATTCCTGGGTATACATGTACAGCCTCGCTCAAACGTCTTAAGACACCCGCTGTTTCAAATAAAAATTATTTTTCGCGTAAGCTATGAAATTTGAGCTGCGTTTACCGTTTAGAAAAATTGTTAACAATTATAATATGTATTAGGTGAAAATTAACATTTGTTCTTTAGAGTGAAGACTTCAGAGCGAAGGTACTGTCGCGTCACACGAGAAGTCACTTGGAAAGAATGCGGGTTAATTGATCAAAGTGGAAGAGACACGCCTCGTGTCACACGCATTTGTTGATTCTGGTGTACCATTCGCCGAAATGGTCACACACACTAATCGGATCGCGTAACACAAGCAAACTGAGCAAAAAAACCTTTTGTCTGACGCGGACAGTACGTACGTCTTATGATTACAAAGTCGTTAACAGAAATCGAGAAATTACACATGAAAAGCGTTAAGAAATTGTTTAAAGTGTCCATTAAAAATATTTTAAGGTCACTTAAATCGTTCGCGTACATTTAAGTAGCCTTGGAATGTCCTTCGCGTATCTACCGATCAATCTTCAACCCAATTTCTGTACAGTTCTTAGATATTGAGACATAATAATTGTTATTTCATAGTATTGCACACGCGAGAAATAGAACCGTTTCTTCGAGACCACTGTTGCTCTGTATGCACCACACAAACCTCTCTAGAACCGAATTTGTCGCCTCTTATCAAACAAATTCGGATCTACAGGGTAGATGTAGAGCATTAACTGGGCCTTCTCGTATCGGCACATGAATCTTACGACACATATTTTTTTTTTTTTTCATTCTTATACACTTGTTTGCAATTTTTTATCAACGTTACGTGCCGCTTTTAACTTCTTCGTTGGCCCAGTATGTGATTAACGGCGACCAGCTTTTTGTTGCAGTCGATTCATCCACCTGAAAGTATTTTAGCATCAATATTTTAATTTATCGTTAAGTTGAATAAATTTAAGTGTTGTCGTTAAATAAACTAGAAAGAACTTTTTTGAAGCTCTTTTTTTCAATCGGTACAAAATTCTGAGAAAGCCACTTGTTGCTCTGTTTAGTAAACGCGTTTCGATTCGAACTTCTTTATTCCTGTTCCGAGAAGCGGAGTGTCTTTACAAAGGATTCGATAAACAGTTAAAATTGGCGATCTCACTAGCCCAGATCGAGAGTACTCGAAGTGCAGAGTCATTCGAAAATAGACCGGTTGTGCCGAGTCACTGTTCCAACGGACAGGGAAGCATCTATTTCTGCTAAGCGTGCCGAGAAACGAACGCTCTCGCGTAGAAACTTACTCCGACTGCAATCCTTGTAAAAAGAATGCGAAAGAAAAAAGAACTTACCCCCAAATTAAAAAAAAAAAAATTTTATTTAGCACTCTAAAAATATTTTTAATTTCTCCCTAAACTTCTTAAAGTTTTATTCGGACGAGAATCTACAATTCTACAGGTAAAACCTAAACTAATCCGAAATGGAGCTCCACTTTCAAAACACCCTCGAAACTTGCAACTTCAAATTCTATCTTTTATTCAAACCTTTATTCAAACTAATCAACCCTTGATAATCGAATTAAAAATGTCCGCCACACTCTCGAAGGAAGTTGAGGAGTCATCGAAGCAAGGTACGATCAATGGTGGCGCGAAGGTTTCGTTTCTTCCAAGCTCGATGGCTTCGATACGCCGTTAAAGATAAATCCTGTTATGTCACTTGGCACACTTCCCGGGCGTATATCATAGCGGGTTATCTTAGCGACAATAATCATATTACACCAGCACTACCGATAGTGATTGATGCTCGTCCCTGGGATCGAAAGCACCTGAGCGTTAACGGCTCGCGGATGACACAGCTGAATGCAGGCAAGGTCGTGTTCTCCATCGTCCTCCTTCTCCTTTTATTCCTTAGCGGTACAACTCCTTTTATTTGACCACGCGTGTCGATGTACCTTGCGTTTCCAGGTTACTTGGTCATCGGCGCCGTGTTTACCTGGAAATCATTGCAGGAACATGGTTAGATCCGATGTTTCTCGATCGTGCGAACAGGAATTAAATCAGAAACAGTCTCGAGATGGATTTTGTTGTTATAAATTTGATGGAAAAAAAAGAGGAACAGCTAAAGACGGCGAAGATCGAACGCAGAGTAGTGTTAATCTTCTTTGCGGAGTTTAAAAAAATTTAAAGCGATTATATACCGCTTCAAATTAAGGAAAAATTGTGCTCGAGTGGCATTGTACAAAGTGAGACGTTGGAGGGACAATTTGTCAGATTAGACGTGTTTGTTTGTTTTCAAAGTACGAGGGAAAAGAAGCTTTGCAGGTTGTCAAAATATTTTACCTCGGATTACTTGGTTTCGGAAATTGAAACCGATAGGCTTGCAAGATTCTTCGAGCTTCGTAGTCTGGGGTTAATCCTCTTGAAACCCGCTCTTCCCTTTAGCGATCGGGATTAACTCGAATTAAGGCGGGTCGAGTTACAGACCTGGTGCCAAAACACATTAAAGTTAACATTTTAATCGTATACTTAACACCTGAGAACTTCCAAAAGTTTAGTCTACGGAAAAGAATATTGTTGACCTTGGAAAACTACGGTCGCTTAGTACACGTGTACTGTGTTACTTCAGGGGAAAATACACCGAACAGCTCGAATGGGAGATTACAGTTTAACGAGCTGTCTGAAATTTGTCAGGAACTTTAATCCCTCGAAAGCCGACTTCGACGATGACATTCGAAACGAATCCTTGGACGCATACTTATTTCTAACCGAGCAGACGTTGATTTGTTCCCTCGGGAGGGCAATAATCTCCCCATGGGGATCAATAAGTAAGCACGATTTACAAATAAGAATTTTGAAAATCTTAGTCTCTTCTAATTCTGAAATATATCACAAAAAATAAAGAATATACCAATCTAAATTACTCTAAACACTATTTTTCCTCAAATAAATTTTTACAGTGTTGAACACCTCTTTCAACAATCTCTACATAATTTATATTAAAGTGCTTCAATGTTCCAACAACCCCAAAGTACTCTCCGTAGACAAAAGAAAAAAGAAATATTAAAAAGAATCAAAAGCTAGTTTTCGATAGGAAAAAGAAAATTTTCGATAGGAAAATACGCAGAGGGCGTACTCGACTGGAAAAGCGACGGGAGCCGATAGGTGGAGCGTGGACGGCAGCGAAGTTTCATGGCGTCTCCCTCTATCGATTCACCCCCTGGCTTGCCGTTACTGGCTACGCGTCCCAACGTCTGCGACGCTATTATCACCGTCCCCCCGTTCGCACAATTTTCGGCATTAGAACTGTTGCGTCGTGGCCGTCGAAACTTTTCACGGTGAACCTGACTTATAGCGTAATGAAACTCGTGCGAATGATGATACACGTGGAAACTCCGATATCCCGGAAAATATGATCCTGAGTTTGCTGGGCTCGCAAATGGCGAGTAGGTGATAAGAAAATGCGTATGTTTGGAGTAGGGATAGGAAGAAATTTAAGGCTCCTATTAATTAATTATTAATTACATTTTGAACTAGAGATCACATGCAAGTAATAATAATTTGGATATTTCAACTTAGACTTACGACCGGGAGTCATTTTACGGAGAAGGACTTTGGGAATTTTTTAACTCTGATGAGATTTAATAATATGGGTTTTAGTTTAAGTTACGTACCCGTGATGACTTTTATGGTAGAAGGAAATTTTTTCATTGGTTTTCGCAAGTTTCAGAGAGTTTCGTTCCTGAAATGGAGCGGAGTTAGTTAAAGTCTTTCTTTAACTTAGTTAAAAACTCTACTTAGGTTGAATCTTTCTTTCATTTATATTTGCGTACCTTTTGATTCCATAAATGAAGATTAAATTCTGATGGAGAATATTTTGGTTCTAACCTCCGCAGTTTCTTGTGGTACCTAAAACAAGTAATTTAAATGTATCGAAAGTTTCTCTTGAATTTAGATTTACGACTAAGTTGGTACTGCGTAAGTTGAAATTAGATTCATATGAAATGTTGCACAAGGAACACAAGTGAAATATAGAGTACCGTGTAAGTGGCGATAAAAGCAGCCGAGTCAGCATCAATCAACCCTTTCACCGCATGAGCCCCCTCTTCGGATAATCGACATCCGCACCCTGCCTCCGCTGAAAAATAAACCGTTCTTCAAACTTTTACTTCATTAGCCTACTTATTCTATAAAAAAAACTTTCACCCTTAACCAATCTTTAAAAAGAACCAAGATTTTTTCTGCCTAACGCAATCCCTGTTCTACATAACCGGAATAAATCATCATGTAACAACAATACCAATCAAACTTATAATTCCAAGGTATCCGTAACAATTTCAAAATTCACACACGGTGCTCCAAGCTTAATTTCATCGTACCAGAAATTACAGAACACAGTCACGTCACCACAGAAACATCTTCAAAGTTCAAACTCAATTACGCACTGCTTCAACTGCCGTCACGAATCTTCCACGCGCTCAAAACAGAAGCACGTGCAATTTCCAGAAAACATTCACAAAAAATTCTGCCTCGGTACACCACTGCCGATACACCATAGATCGAACTAAACCCGTACTCTTCGATTCCCATGACTGGCTCCGATCTCCAAAACGCGATCTCTCGATCCAGGTACCACCGTATCGTATCACGCTCGTAGCACAGTAGATATGACTCGGATGGTTAAGTCGATCCTCCTCGCGTCGAGGAACACAAAGAGGAACACACCGGCTGGTCTGATGGCTGAACGGGACGTGATGGCTGAACCGACGAATAAACCAATAAACGGCGCAACCATCTGCTTGCCAGCCGGCACATCTCTGTCTCTGTCCCCGTCTCTCTCCGTCCCGTTCCACGGCCTTTCGTCCTCTCCATTCTTCTCCCCGAGACCATTCACGTTATCTCTTTCTATCTCGAACGCTCTGTCTCCCTCTGTTCTCGTTCCCCCTGCTCCCCTCGACGACCATCACTATCGTCACTGGCAGCAGCACCATTTTATGCGATCCTGAAATGAAATCCATGCGAGAGGGCTCAGCATCCGTGGGGAACTCCCGAGGCTTTTATTCCAGGACAATGAACGGAGCCACCCAGAATCGTTTCTCTCTCTCTCTCTTTTTCTCTTTTGGCTACGTGAAACACGATTTTTGAAACGTGCTGGAATTTCCAGCGATAACGCGAACTCTATGGTTCCTGAGGGAAACCCTTCGTTCGCATCGCCACTGTTTCCATCGTGATAGCTGTAGTGTTTCTCTTTTTTCTTTTTTCTTTTTTTTTTAAGAGGGGGTACGAGGAAGGGAAGCAGCACGGGGTTGCGAAGGAGGAATTACGGGGAACAGGGGTGGCACGATGGCGGGCATTCGATGGAGGGATTGTTTCCTGTTGATAGCCCAACGAGATGAAAGTTTGTGCGAGGGTAGCCGGGAACGATGATGGTCGATAGTGTTTTCTGTATGCTGGGATCGGTTTTGGGTAAATTTTTACAGAATTCGTAATTTGTCACGGTAAATGAATTTATTTATATATAAGATCTGGTTAGGTCGTTGCGCGAAGCGTACTTACGTTCGTTTATCTACCTCTTTTTTCTAAACGTATTCTTAATTTAACACGATAAAGGTGATACTACACGATGTTTAATACAAGCTTGTTAAGAATATGCACCAACGAGATCGTAGATCTTTCAGAGCGAGCAATCTGAGACCATGATTATACATTATTCATGATAATTAAACATAACAAGCCTAAACAGCGATCAAGAATATTGCACGAATCAAGAAAAATGTAAACACCTTGTACCTATTATAATAACATTCTTACTGAATACCTGATATGAGAAAGCGTAAGTAGATTCAAGATATGTAACTGAAACCATCCAACCCTATTCCCATGTTTCTTGTATTTAAATTCCTGTATCGTGTTGTATTATGGGAATTATATTTTTTTCAAACGAACACTGGGAAAAGGAGAGAATTCTGGAGCGGTGAAAGTCAGTGGAAGTTGAATTTCGAGAATTTGGAAGTGCGTGGCACGTTCGGCCGGCGAATCGAAGGTCGATCGGCCGCCATTATTCCCTGCCTATTAGCTGCAAAGGTCCACGATACCTGCTCCGAAGCAGGACGAGGAAAAAGTTGAACAATAGTATACACCGAGCATCCCTGCTATATTGCCGCAATAAAACTATGCTGCCACGGCGTCCGTGAAACCGGACGCGGAATTCTGAGAAAATTTTCAGAGGCCCGTTAACTTTGCATTTTAACGGGGCGTCCATTGTTCGTCCTTTCTAACTTCTTCTAATCGGGTAAAATATTGTTCCCAGAGAACGACAAACACGGTGACTGCAAAAAGTATCTACAACATGCTCGTGTTTCACGATGAGCCATTTTTTCACCGGGTTCTGCGTTTCATTTTTACACTCAAAGTCAGAAATATTAAGTTTTATCAAATTGACTACGTGAATGGTAAAATCATTTTTCAGCCACTGTATTTAGAACTTTGAGAGAAATAAAATTTGAAGTATCATTTTTTATGGAACTTGAATTGAGGAAAAATTTAAGAAAACTTCTTTTCGGTTATAGATCGTTAAATATGACCGCTCCAATTTTGGGTCACGTAATATTGAATACCGATTGATTAAATATAATTTTTCAACGTTAAACTGTTTTTATGATACGCAGTGGACCAGTTCAGAATCGATGATAAATTTTTTATTAAATATCGTTTGTAAAAAATGGACAGTTACGCGATCCCGTCGAATTAGCGTGCAATTTATGGCAGCTCGTATCGGTGTCAGTGGTGGGAACCGACTTGTGCCCATATGGCGGACTATAAAAGACTAACGAGACCTCGTTGCGAGTCCCATGGTCGAATTGTGGCGCGTGACGTCACTTCTCGCGGAAACGTGTTAATTTATGGTAGCGACGCTTTAATTTCTTGGTATCAACCGTCTGAAATTGCGTGGAAACAACGAAAAAGCTTCCCCAAGATACTTCAATTAAATTCAGTTTCATTTACATCACTCTATCTTACAACAAAAAAAAAAAAAAAACAAAAAACAAAAATGCTACAATCTTTGAATTTCCATTTCAATAAATCTGAATTAAAAATTCTTCGTTCTTACAAATCCACGATTCTTTAATTAAATTACCGAAGATTTAAATCAAAGAAGGAAGAGGAAACTGATATCGATTCCATTCGTTTTCCATCAATGCTTTTCATCGTCCCCGTTCGTGAATTTCGATTGCTACAGGGAATCGACAAGTCGTCACGCGAGCTTCCGCGCAAGCGGATCGTTAAACGTTTTAACGGTGGAACGAGCAGCTGTACGTTTTCAATGAATTCACCGACCACAGTTAACTTTCGTTGAATCTGCAGCGCGCCCACGCTCATTTCCATTTCATCGGAATAAAAAACGGGACCCTGACGAGACGTTGTACCGAACGGGCGGCAGTGACGGTCTCGCGTGCCGTTATGTTAAAATATTGAAACGGTTATCGGCCCGTATATCAAACATGATCGTCCAGCGAAAATTGGATCGCTTATTTCGATGTGCCGTTTGCATCTGAATTTTTCGACACATATTTGTTTCGAGTAACGTTCAACGCTGGAACTATCGAATCGGTAAGAATGACTGGTTCATAATTTCTCATAGTAATTTTATAAATTTACAATTATACATTTTTGGGGAATTTTCTGTGATTGTAAAAAATATGCAAAAGANGGTATCAACCGTCTGAAATTGCGTGGAAACAACGAAAAAGCTTCCCCAAGATACTTCAATTAAATTCAGTTTCATTTTCATCACTCTATCTTACAACAAAAAAAAAAAAAAACAAAAAACAAAAATGCTACAATCTTTAAATTTCCATTTCAATAAATCTGAATTAAAAATTCTTCGTTCTTACAAATCCACGATTCTTTAATTAAATTACCGAAGATTTAAATCAAAGAAGGATGAGGAAACTGATATCGATTCCATTCGTTTTCCATCAATGCTTTTCATCGTCCCCGTTCGTGAATTTCGATTGCTACAGGGAATCGACAAGTCGTCACGCGAGCTTCCGCGCAAGCGGATCGTTAAACGTTTTAACGGTGGAACGAGCAGCTGTACGTTTTCAATGAATTCACCGACCACAGTTAACTTTCGTTGAATCTGCAGCGCGCCCACGCTCATTTCCATTTCATCGGAATAAAAAACGGGACCCTGACGAGACGTTGTACCGAACGGGCGGCAGTGACGGTCTCGCGTGCCGTTATGTTAAAATATTGAAACGGTTATCGGCCCGTATATCAAACATGATCGTCCAGCGAAAATTGGATCGCTTATTTCGATGTGCCGTTTGCATCTGAATTTTTCAACACATATTTGTTTCGAGTAACGTTCAACGCTGGAACTATCGAATCGGTAAGAATGACTGGTTCATAATTTCTCATAGAAATTTTATAAATTTACAATTATACATTTTTTGGGAAGTTTCTGTGATTGTAAAAAATATGCAAAAGGAATTGTTAATCTTATTATAGGTATTTCTTCAAATGTTCATTGATTTCTTTGATTCAAATAGGTATGCTTTAATCGCAGGTAGTTCTAAGTTTAAGTTTTATATTTGAAAAGTGGAACAGGATGAACTAAAAATAATTTAAGGCTCCAGAAACTGAATGGCGATGATAGTAATTGAAGAATTATTTAAAAGAAGCGAATTAAGCATGCGAAACATTTAGCGTATAGTTATGAAGGGAATTATGGCGTGTCAGAATGGCACATTCAACGGATAAACATGTTGAAAGATTGTGAGTGATGCCTTTAATGTCCAAAAATCATGGTCCCTGTATTCAGAGGACATCGATCACTTGGCGCTTTGTCGCGTCATGCCGTTTCTTGTTCGTTCAGGTGCCGATTCACCGGACCTGTCGATATGTTTTAACTAATAACACCCTCGAGAAACGGTGTACATTGTGTAGATCGGTTTCTTAGTGTCAACAGACCGATCTCGAGACGAAATTGAGACGAGGACGCTTCAAGAATGGACAAAACCGTGAGTCACTCGTCTTTTCTATTCACGTACACGTAGAATAGTTAACGTTAAAGTTAGAATTAATTTTTAGAAGTGAAAAGCTTCTTTCGCTAGTTAACTGAGAATTATTTTCGTTGGAATCCACACGAGAAATTATGATAAATAAGAAAATAAAATAATAAATGAAGGATCCGACTTTGGCGCCCTTTCTCTAACAAAATAACTCTCTTAAGTTCTTCTTAACTCAACAATTTTATTGATCTTCTATTTATTAAATATAATTCACTTAAATTATTATTTTTTTAAATACTTCTGCATCTATATGAATCACTACTGAAGACACGAAGTCGTCTTTAGCTAATAAAATCGCGATTACAAGGAAGATTACGATATCCAAGAAGCGCCACTGAGAATCGAGGATTAATCGAGCGAGGTCGAAAATGAACTATCGGATCAGATTTGATCAGTGAGTTTAGGGATCGGTAGACTAGACGTGGAATGCGGGCCGAGTGAGTCCTTGATTGGAGTCATAGCCGGTTTGATCTCGTGCACACTCGAATATTGTCATCTTCCTCATCGGACTTGAAAATGGCACGGTAAGAAATGATAAAAATAACAAGAAGCTCCGTTACTGGACATAAAAAGAGAAATCTATGTGAAACAAATCGTCTTCCCTAAATAATAAATATCCCTTAAAGAAATGGCTATTTCAACCGCGAAACTACCGAGGCAAAATGAAAAGTGGCATTGCGAGGGATGGTCGATCGATGCGGACGGTAATTCCGTGGTTACCTTTTCGTCGCTTGCGAAACGAACCGAAACCGAAGTGTGCCGCGGCTGAGAAGCAAATCGATCGGCGTCCCGCCAGATTCCGAGATGCTGGCCGAAACTCACTAAATTCACCACCGTCGGCGCCACTGAGCCTTCTCTTTGCTTCGAAACAAAAATGTAACGACCAACCGACCCCCGATCGGGTGATGTTGGTTCTTCGAGACTCGATTCACCGGACTTGATTTATTCAAGGTGGAAATTTGAAAGGATTCGTGTCGAATACAATTTAGAGCCTAAGATTTGTAAGTGTAAGTAAAGAAATACAATGAAATAAAATATTAAGTAAAAGAGAAGCTGAATTAATTATTTCCAGATACTAGATGTTTGAAAAAAATAAAAGACAGAATCTGGAGAGAATATTTTATAAGATCGAATTGAATTTTGGTTTATCGTAGTTATTGCTAATTAGTGCAGTGTCGCAGAGATAAATTTAGATTAAAGTTCAAAGTTCTTAAACTAGATAAAAGATAATGAGAAAAAACAGGAAGAATATGATTCTGTGGAATAAATAAACAATCGTTTCGTAAGCAAGAAACTTGATAATCTCAAGTTGAGATTCAAGTGCAGAAACATGAAATATCGATTATCATAAATTAGCCTACGCCATTGGAAACATATACTCACTGGAACGAAAAACATTGGCCTCCTACGAATATTTTCCAGTGTTACATCGAAACATTGCTGGACATCTCAACAAAATTTCTATCACCCCCTTCAATCGTCCGATACAAGATGGTAGCGATGGATTCCCGACGAGTCTGCGCTCTGGGGGTTGAAAACACATGCATTAACATCGACGTAGCTATCGTAATCCGCAAATCCATCTTCGTGCTCTTCCACGATTAGATTAATTTAACATAAACAGCGTCGCCAAACGATTTACGTGCAAATAAGAATCCAAAAGCGTCATTCATCCCTTCAACGTGTTCTGATCGTCGAAATCCCGCCACAACGACAATTCGATCAACATAAAATCCATTCAAACATCACTGTTCACTTGAAACCAAGACTAGAAATCAATTTACCAGTGACAAAATTTCTTCATCCACCGAGTGACATCCATTTTGTGTCTAATGATTAGCACACAATAACGAAAGACACCCCAAACGTCACACCGTGTCATTTCCTGTTACAACCCTTATTTTAAGTACCAACCACTTCGATCGATCCTCCAACTGTCACGAATCACCGATTATTTAACTATTCAACTTTTCCAAATGATATTTTTACGAAAGACGACACGAATGAAGCACGACGCGACGTTTTTCGACGATCAACGAGCCGCGCACAAGCGCCATGAGACGTGGATTCGGCGAGTTTGCGTGGATAGACGGTCGGATCGACGCTGGGCGTCGCCATCGCGGGGTTGAAACGACAAGAACAGAGCGGGGTGGCGTTGCTCCGGTCGTTGGAGAAGGGGAAATCCGACGCGGAAAGAGCAGCAGGCAGTGGCGTGTCCGATCGGCACCACGGAGACCTGCAGACTGTTCCGTAGTCCGGCCTCGTCTCTCCTCGGGCCAGAAACAGTCATTAACATAAATTGTCTTCGGTGACAGTTGTTTCCACCACTCTTCGCCGGAGTCTCTACCGAAATAATATTAGGCCGCCGTGGAACTTCTGTTCCGTAGGGGGCACGTACGAGAATTCGATTTTTCCATGACACTTTTTAGATTAAATTGGAGCAAAACTGGTGCACGCGCTGGTTCAAATAATTATACACGCTGTTGTGTGTTTAAATATTTGATGTTTCGCACAGTGTTACCGGATTAAAGGATATCGAGAACTTTTTGGTAATTTTTGGTAATGCGATTTTTAGAGCTGTTCTTGATCCTTCCTTATCGTGTTAGACAAATGTTGTTCGTGTCAGATTTTAAACGACGCTAACGAGGATGTTTTCAGTGGCCTTCTTTGTGCTCCACAGCCAACACGTGTCAAGAGCTTCTTGAAAGCGATAAGATTCTCTCTTGGTAGCGCGCGGACAAAATTTATACGGCTATTTAACGCGTTGACTGGTCTCGATGGAGATTTTTTCTTATCGGTTATGCCTCAAGGATAACGATTTCTCGCAATTGCAATTTTATTGTTCGAATATATATATATAAAGATTCGAGGAAGATTGAAATTGGGAAAAATGTGGTTTTTATTTTCAGAGACAAGATATTCCTAATAAAGTACCAGGGATCAGACAAATCGGATCGTAAATTCAACATGGTGAAGTTTTATTTTAAGGCCATCTGTATGCCGATCAATTGTGGGGAACAGATTGCGGCATCCTGATCCTATTTATATTCCGCATTCCTTGTGGCTGTAACTTGTTCGCGATATTGACCATGACCTTGAGCTTGTCGATGTATTCGGATAGACAGCCTTCGGAGATTGCATAGTCACGAATAGTATTCCAGTCATTGATCACGGTTGCGAGATATTTCGCCGCGATAGCGGATGTTGGACGTGTCTCGAATCTACGCAGATTCGGGATTCGCAAGTCCTTAAGACTTACGCGTTGAAATCTTTTTCATAATTGTTGGATTTATTTTTTTATCGTGCGAGACATTTTTTTCACAACATCTTTCTTTGCTATATTTCTGTACCATGTAATATTGATGGCACAGGTTTTAATTCCTGTATGTATAATATTTCAACACTAGTATTGAAAAGTGTGAGTGAGGAGCTGTATTTTAAAAGTGCAATATTGGGACCAAAAATGAACAAATTTGATCAATAGTTGTGACTGAAATATTGACAGAAGGTACTGTAGATTTTACTAGCAACAGAGAATATAGGGATTAATTTTCCATCTAGTTATAATCACGGACTAGGTACAGGATAGACTCAACATCTTATGGAACTTCGTGTTCAATATTCTGAACTGCCAATTCTATAAGAATATAGAAAAAATACATAAATAATGAAGATATTTAAGAATTTTTACTTAAACCTCCCACCCTATATACGCGACGCTATTTTAATTTTCGTAACTTCCTAGCTGTGTTTAGTTTTAATTCTAACCACTATTAATGCTGTAATCTTATTCTACGCTGAATCGGTAATATTGAGAGTGACACTAAAATGGTAAGGGGGCACGTATGGCCCCGAGACCCGGGACGAAAAAAGCATTGGATGTTCGATCTATTCTGTACCTCGTCTGTGATTTTGTATAGGGACAAACTGAAATACCGACCTTACGAAATCGA
Organism: Ctenoplectra terminalis; assembly: GCA_019453375.1. Lineage (NCBI taxonomy): Eukaryota > Metazoa > Arthropoda > Insecta > Hymenoptera > Apidae > Ctenoplectra > Ctenoplectra terminalis. The sequence goes on along the minus strand of SMSQ01010566.1, from coordinate 946,127 downwards.
AGGTTTTGCTGCGTCCTCTACATTTGGAACCGTAAGTTTAGGAATTACACTCGTGTTGATCACTGAAGCTGATAAAGTCACCAGACGGGAACAGAGCCTTTCCCTAGAAACAGGTTTGCGAAGAAAGTGTTACCGACGGTCGTATTTCAAAGAAGTTCTTCTTCTTCACAGATGGGTAATTCTAGGTTATTTACTCCATCTTTTATTCACTAGAAATTATAATATACGCGTAAATATTCGTGAGTGTCATGTATATACTGAACAAATAAAAAATTACTAACCGTATAGTTAAGAAATATTAAAACGATGTTGTCAAAAAATATGTATTTGTGTCATCTTTTACAAAAGTTAACCTTAAACTTAAATATCTGTTGTATTTATAATTTATTCCAAATATTTCGTATGACGATAGTTCGATCTAATAAATTAGGTTTTTAAAGTACTTCTAAATTCGAAAATATTTTGTTTGGTTCAGTAGGTGTTTAATGTAGTCTCATTTTAATATTCCTACGCCAATGTGGCACATCCAGGTGGTCGCAGGTCACGCGTGACCGACTCCACCCTTCGAGTGGTAGGCTTAACCAGAAAGGCCCACCTCTCGTCAACATCAGCCCCCACTTCTTCTTGACATAATTTGATTCATGATGGCTGTACGACGATCAAGACGCCATCTTATAGTGCGTCCAAGAAATCGTTGAAAATCTTCATCGCTTGATACTGTAGAACCCTAAGAGGTTTAGATCTACCATCGGCTATAGAGCATCCATAAAACGGGTTGTCGATGCTTTGTTATAGATGGCAGAATTTCTCGTTCTTATAATTTTAGCTGCATACATTTAGTATTTATTAAAATTTGTGCAGTAACTTTCAATCTCGAACGTTATTTTATTTTTTGAGCTGTTTCACTTTTTGCCAAATATTTGACTTATGTAGCAATCTAAAAATTATAATTCTCATTTTTACCAAATAATTCCTGTCTGTTTTGTCTGTTTCTTGTAATTATAAATTCCATTTTTTCTAGAAAATTTTAAACAACAGTGATTTTAATAGTAAAATAGCCGAACGAATTAAATGTTATTAATTGTACTGTTTCAAATCTATTTACAATTTTAATTTGTGGAATATCAATTCCACGATTCGCGACATCAACGTTTTACCACCATCTTTATGTCAAGCACATTTTTAACGTTTCATGCATTGTGCTCCACGTCGCACGTCCAGGCGTTACGCAATTTCATAACAACGCTCGTCGACCTAAACGCGCGCGCACGTGTCACATTACGTTTTCAGTCTTCCCGACACCGAACAGTTTCGCCGGCTGAAGTCTTACCTTCGTGCTCCCATGGGGCCAGTATTCTAGAACATGTAACTGACACTGGTCAGAGAAGAGGCACGGTTTCTTCCTCATTGAAACTGACGCTGACTGAATCCGCACAACACACGCCCAGTCTTTTCTTTGAATTCTACAGGAACAAACTTAGAGTCGTCCTTATCGCGATTTAAAAACGCTCTAATATGGCGTCTTCCGTATTTTAGAATATTTCGTTGTTCTCTCGTTACGGCATTTTTGGAGTTGAAAAAAATCCCTTGTATACAGATCGAGACAATTTTTATTAATACGGAATAAATATACGTGTACAAAAATTTAAACACGAATATAATATAAGAGATTATTAAATTTACCAAATTGTTAACCTTCCGCGAACCAGATGGGTTTAAATTAACCCCAGCGGTTTTAAAACTGCTGCATTTTTTTCAAAGAAAAGTTTTTAAACATATTGATTTGTTAATTTTTAAAAGATTTAAACGATAAATCATTGCTTTGTTTGGATCTGATCCTATTATAAAATTAATGAAACAGAATTTCAACTTTGAATTTACCAACATTTCAGATGTAGAAATCATGATAATAAATATTCGAAAAAATATACAACGCTAAACAATTTAATAAGACAAACGCCTCCGTAATCAAGTATTAAATTTAAAAGAAAAAAAAAAAAAAAAGAAATACGTTTCACAATCTCCAGACCGTGCCAGACAACGATGTATCCCGAAATGAAAACCGTGTCTCGGGAACAGATACAAAAAATGCAAATCGATTAATCCAGAGACAAGTTCTCCCACAGTTTCTCAACGAATCGAGGCGGGATCAGGTTCGTTGCCAAGATTCCGGTGGCGTGGCTGGAACGCGGCGACAAGAAGTGGCGCGGACGACGTGACAGGTTTCGTCGCGGAGACGCGACAGCGCAGACCAAGACCACGACAATAGCAGTCGGCGTTGACACTTCGATAACTCGTGAATCAATATAGGAGAGGGTTCCTTAGAAAAATGACGATAGAATGGACGCAGTTGTTTGCGGCCCCCGCAGCTCCTGCCTCTTCTTCTTCCACCACGCGTTCCGAAGCTGCTGCCAAATCTCAGCCCGTCACCGGGCCGCGTGATTGATATCTACTTCGTCTCCTACTCGGCCCTTCCCTTTATTCGACCGATTCCCACCGCAGCTGGGAGAAAACTATTCCGTTCGCGCTTTTGTTTTAAAATGAAAACTCGTTTCAGCTCGGCCGAGGGTGGTTCGTTTCTTTTGAATTGTATTTTTTTATTCCTGTCCAGTCTTGGTTCCTGCATTTTCACATTTCCATTCTGTAGTTTCTAGTTTTTCCTGTAAATTGAATCGGTATATAAGAAACTTTATTTATTTATATTCAGGCTAAAGCTACGTGCAACAGAGACACTTAATTTTCCATAAGATTCGATCTTATTTCATAAAAAAATATTATTTTTCCCAAACTCTTCAACATCGATGACCGAACAGTATTTAATTTCAAACTCTAACAAATCTTCGATCCAAACAAAACGATCCGCTCCATGCTCCGTTTCTAATCGTCAGTTTATAAACTCATCGTCTATTACAAACATAATCATCCCATAATCCACGTGCCGATAACACTTTCCCCGAGTCTGCCGGCATCGTCACGCTGAAAAGCATCGACCACGCCACGAAGACCGTGTGCACAACCACCATCGTCGGCACGAACGCAACCCTCGTGAGCGGGAACGACGTCGACGGGTTAGGCGATGGAGTGCAAGGCGAGTTCCGCGGCCGTCACGTCGGAGTGACGAGTGCCTCCACCCCCACAACCCCGACACCCTGGCAGGCCATCGAACGGGCCAACAACCCAACGTCAGGCAGCGCCACCTACAACCACCCGGCAGAGGGTCCTCCAGGTTCTCCGGAACCGCGGCTCGCCCCCCTTTCACTCTTTGCTTCTCTTCTCTTCTCTACTCTTCGTTCGGTGTTCGTTCCTTCAGCCACGGCCGACTAGTAGTCGAGGAATTCGAGTTGCTATAAATCTCCCTTGACGGGCGCGATGCCAGAACGCCGTGGGGGGAGGGGGAGACGTGGGTTGCGGAGGGCTACGAACGGCGAGGAACGGGTGCCGATGGGATGGGCAGGCGAAAAGGGAAGGGAACGCGCTTCAGCCGCACCAGGAATTGTAATAGTTTTGCTCGCAGGGTTAACGCAGTATGCGGAGCCACCACCACCCCGCGAGAATAGAAAGAACTCGAAGGTCGCCGCTTTTGCAACCCTCTTTCTTGTTCGCTGGATTGACCGTCTTTTGTCCAACTTTGGTCAACCGTGTCCACGTGGACGCGTTCGAGCGATTTTCGAGGGCAAGACCTTGGACAAGATTGTGGGAAGACGGTTGAATCGATCCGGATCTTTTTTGTGATTTTTTTACGCCCCTACCATGCTATGGAAAATTGTGTTTCACGGAGTGGCGGCTCGTTGATTGAAATTGGGGGGTTGCTGTAATTTTTGAAACGTATATACAGTATTGTAAATACAGTGTGTACGTGTTTGGATAAAATATAAAAATTACGGTGGCCATTGAAAACAACACAAAAATGAAACGTGGAAATATATTGTTTTGTGTATAGACAGCAGTGGAACTGCGCGACGGATGTACTTTTATGACGTGATGTGCTTATACAATGGGATTGTATAGGATTGTTGATGATAAAAACAAATATTACGAGCAAATATAAATCAATAGATAAATATATTTATATATCTATAGAGAAAAATTAGGGTTGCTATAGTTTCGCGGTGCCTAGCACGGACCGCCTTTCGCTTTACGGAGGAATTATAATTTCTGGTAGCAGACTTTGTCCAAGTTTATTTGTCTTTAAGAATATTTCCTGTTATCAATAATTATTTTTTTAAATACATAGTAAATTGATCGTTTATTGTATCGTCTGTGAAACTATGATGGTCTTTTGACCTACGTTTCATTTTATCCGGTAATCGAGAATATTCGAGAAAATCGAGTTCAAGACACTGGATGATCAAGTTGTAATAAATAATTAATATTTCGTTTAGCCAATCTTTATATTCCTGTCCTATTAAGAACGAAACACGGAAGGACTGCAAACTGATGGAACTAGAAGTAGACATCGTTCACGATGAGGGAAATAGGAGCGAAAAGTTTGCAGGTGTCGAGCGAGTCGTCGCCGCACGTAAACCAGCGGTCGGGTCGCGAGTTCATCAAGTAAGTTGAATTGAAGAAGGACTTGTTTTCTTTCTTTGGCCGCGATTTGGCCTCCCGATAAGGCGGCCGTGATTCGGCCGCCGCTCTATCTCCTAATGACCCCGCGGTGAATTGCGAGCACCTTTAATTTACCGATGTTACGTCGATAAAGTTGCCGTTCGACGATGGAAATTTGCAGTCCCGCCAAAGTCAATTCCCTTCTTCGTGAAACTAAAGGAAAAAAACTTTTCCGCCATGACAGTTTCTCGCATCTGTTTAACGTTATCGAGGATCTGGTCGATTTCTAAAAGAATTTTAAGTAAATGTCGCTCGCTGGTCGAAGGAGGCAGTAAATAATGCAATAAAATGCAGTAAAATCTTAAGCGACCCTTGTTTCGTCATTTGTCTAGTAAATTATGCGAAAGAGTTTCGAAGAGGTTTGCCAATCGGTGCTTGTGATTTATGACGGAAACCCTTTTACTCGATATTTGCGACAAGGTCGTGCAGACACATCAGAACGAATAACTGTACAAAAGGAAAGGACGTCGTTTGCATTTGGCACGAGTGACCCTTTCGGGGACTCAAGGTTCGTCGATGGAAATCGATTCGAACCGTTAAGAGTCTCTGAAACTTTGTACCTTTACAATTTGAGTCCTCAAAGGAACATCCACATATATAAAAAGATCTTTCAACGTATCTTCAACGTTCAATAGAATATTAAAATCAGTTGCAGCAAACACAAACATCTAATAATGATCTTTTCTATACAACGATACCATTACCATATTCATTTTCCATTTTTCATCAACAACCGCATTAACGAAACAATAAAAAAAGAAAAAAAAAAAAAAA
>SMSQ01010566.1:919271-940316 GCA_019453375.1 Ctenoplectra terminalis | reverse complement strand
AAAAAAAAAAAAAAAAAAAAAAAAAAAAAAAAAAAGAAGAAGAAAGAAAAATAAAAAAGGAGAATTTACTGAGAAAGGAAGGTGCAGAATCGATAGATCGAGAGGGGTCTAGAGGCGGTAAAACGCGGCTGTAAATCGGATTCGCAGCGGGACCGTTATCCGAACCGATGTTACGGAACGGTACTTTTCTCCAAAACAGAGTGCTGCTGCTGTATAACCGCGGCCCCGGGCATAAATCAATTAAATTATAAATTACTATACAGAAGTTGAGCAAAACGACCACCTGTTGAGGACAGCACGAGAGGAAGGTAGGACGAAAGGGGGTATCGGGGGGTGGGGAGCAGCTATCTCGTAAATTCTCCGCTCCTGCCCCTCTCTATCCATGTGTAGAAGTGTTTACTCCTTACTTCCTCTCTTCTTTCATCGTGATCTCCTCCTAGAAAGTTATTTACGAGCCGCCTATTGTTGCCACCCGTGTTACGAGCTGAACGCTAATTGGGCTGTTGCGTTCGCCGCCTTTGTTTCGTTTGTCTACGAAGCGACGTGTCGCGCGACCGACTGTCTCGCGATCGCGCCATTAAATCACTGTAACAGCGTTTTTGTCAGACTAGAATTGAGCGATGGGTTAATTTCGTAGGCAGTTGCTAATGATTCGTTGATCGATGATCATTATGATCTATTACCTTAATAGGTGTTGACTTAACGATGCCTACTGCGGTTATTAAAATTGTACCAGGTCAGATTTAGAATCTTTCTCGCGAAGGAACTCCTCGACGGTCATTTTCTTGCGAATCATGTTCTCCAACAAAGTATTTGTAAGTTACAAAGGATTCATTCCATCTTTCAGGATATTAAATTTCAATTTATCCGAACTCGAGCAGGAACTACCCTTAAGTTAATCGAACGAGCCGGAAAAAGGTTAGGTTCTCTTTTTCTCTTTAAAAAAAAAGAGGAAATAAAAGAAAAATAAAAGCAATCAACCACAAGATTTTTCCTCTGAAATTCTTAGATTTATTTTTGAATTCCCCTCGATGGAGGTCGAAGTTTTCAGCTTTCGCGAGGGTCGTTTATGTTTAAGCTTTGACACGGATTTGCTAGATAAGCGTATAATTGGGAATGCGAAGAAAGTAGTAGGTAAGGACATTGAGAGCTGCCAGGGATGATTAATTCTCGGCAGGAAAGCGCCAGACCCTTTGGAACTCGCTCGTAGCGCCCGTTCCACCCGTCTTCTCTCCGTTCCACCCCGATCCCTTCGAGTCGCCTCTTCGCTCCTCTCACAGCCCCTGCAACCCTCCTCTCAACCCTCTGAGCCGCACTTACCACTGGCAGACTTTCTCGTTTCGTTTGTTCTCCGTCCGTGTCATTCGTTATTACATCGTAGAAACTCGCGGATATTTGGAATTCCGAGTGACGTCTAAAGGCCACCCCCGTTGCTTTAACCGGTAACCCGACTTCTTACCGCTTCCGCGGCTTCTTTGTCTGTCTCGACTTTTTTCACTCTCCTGTTTCACGTTATTTTCAGTTCTTCCGTAATTTTAGTTGAGGTTTTAAAATGATTCTTTCAAAGGTAGTAAGAGAATTGATTTAACTTTAATAGTAGATTTATATATACCTACTTTAATCATCATTATATTACAGTGAAGCAACTGGTACTTAATAAACCATCAATAATTATCGTCAGGAATGAGATTGAAATAATCATCGTTTTAAAATTTTCAAAAATTCCATAAATTATAGATCTTAGAATCTAAGGGATCAAAAATTTCTAAATGCTTACAAATATTCCATCATCAGACTTCTTGCATTTAATCCTTTTCGTTTACTCCTTAAATATCGTATATCTCGTAATCCTAAAATATTTTAATATCAAAAGAAAAAAAAGAAAATAAGTAAGTTAGGAAGACAGGAGGGTTAAGAGATAACAGTGCACTTCTCTAAAGCTCCATCACCAAGATACAAACTTTTTACCATACGTTTTCCGTTAGGAGTGAATTGAGACGATCGTGAATTCTGGTTTTCTCAGCGTGGCTGGGAAATTTTTCCTCATCGTCAGTGTGTACCCTGAACGAAGAAAGCAAGCGAATCCGGCGTTGGAAGGCTTCTCCCGTGGTCTGCGAGCCATCAGCGGAGCTGGTCCGCGCGTCTCGCGGGGAGTGCTCGCGATATCGCAGCTATTTGCATAAGGCTATCGTCTTTCCTTTGTTGCTGGCTCGCCTCCCACGTACGTGGCGAGGCTGTCACTCAGCTCTCGGGCCTCTCTCCACGGCCTTCAGTCACATCAGCCGCGGATCAGGGGTTCCTCTCTATCTACCTCGTCTTCTTCTTTTCCTCCTCTTCGTCTTTCCTGCTTTCTTTCGTCCCCGCCACTCTCCGCCTCTCTGGCTGTTCCGCTCGTCCTCGTTCGTTCGATTTCAAACCTCCCTACAGGAGAAGACCGTACACCCTGTCTTCGCTACCTTGCCTGCATTCCTGCATACAATTACACGGGGCTGCGCTTATGCATTTCGTGCGTAACGCTCGCTCGCTCGACTCCATGGGCTCGTCGCTTTCGAGAAGCGGAACAGCTTTTACGTCGATCTTCGAATCGAGTTGGAAATGCCCTTGGAGAGTGAGGTTTAACGTGGAGATATTGTTGGAATTAGTTTTAGATATTCGAGGATATTTGTTCTTACCGAGGATTGCGAATGGTATTTAATAGTAATGAAATGGAAAAATGGGGTAGGTGGGGGTATGGCGTCCGTGGGAAGCCGATTCTTCGATCCTGGCTATAGCAAGCGTCCATAATTGAATTTCTTAGCGTTTCTTACTTTTTACAAGCTTTCAGATTCCAAGTGAAATCGTAGCCTTTTGGAGATCGGACGAGGTGAGCTATGGTATGAAGATGGAAAGATCACGTTTAAGGTGGTCACGAAAAACCGTGTTTTTCTTTTAAACATTTCACCGTGTCTCTATCAAGTTTCTTCTTTACTTTCTAACGCGCTATTTGCGAGATTGAAGGTCTCGGGAGTTTTTAATTGTAGGGTATTATCTAATTAATTGTAGATTTCTCAGGACAAGCGTCACGAAAATATGGTTTTGATTTTTCTCGGACCAATTACTCGATCACTGTCTTCATCGCTGTTATTTATTTCACTGTAGTTAAATGTTTCGTTTATAATTCCGCTTTCGGATCATCTTAAAGCTAAACGGTACCAGTTGCACACACCTCGAAAGAAAAGAAAGAAACGAAACAGTCGTCTCGAAAGAGACGAAAAACGTCGATTGCGACACGAGTGCGTCTCGCTTGCCCGGAATGATATTAAAATTTACAAATAAATGCATTCAGGGTTCACGTAATGTGGCGTCGTCGCGTACACGCCGATGAATATCTCGCGGGTCGCTGTCAAATTGGGTAACTCGGTCAAACGCGTCGGCTCCGCGGGGATTTACATACAAATTGAAGTCGCGCGCGACTGCGAATATGGTAATCGGTTCGAGCTGCGACGTTGGCCATCGATGAGTTCGGGAAACGTGCTCAGCAAATTCAATTACGCTTGCACCGCGAGACTTCCACTCGTTTCTTTTCGTTCCAGTCGATGTCACCGTGCTAGGTTGACGAGGTGGAGGTATTCTTAGATCTTGAAAGTGTGTTGAGTAAAAAATTAAAAATGGGTGCAATTACGGTTAATCTTTTTCAGATAGTACTAGTTTAGCCTCCAATCAGATATCAACGTCACGATGCTACTAAACATTTACAACTTGTTCTTAACGCGTTAAACGCTACGCCGATTTTGGTCGATTTCCCGTTAAGCTACGCGCTGTGATAGTAATTAAAAGACATTTGGTCGCAAAATAGGTAAGAATTTAAAAAGAAATTTGTAAAGGTCTGCAAAGAAAAGTCGTATCTCTGTTTAGTGCGATTTAATAGAACCCATCAATGAATTATCAGGTATTATTTTTTCAAATTGATTTTATCGGTTTTTGAAAGGGTGTCGCAAAGAAAGGGTTGAACATAACATAACTTGACAAAAACAGAAAATATTGTTCAAAGCTTGAAGAGATTTCAATTCTACCAATTCTCGTATCAAGAAACCTATTCTTCAACCTTCGACGTTCTCCATCCAGGATCCGTACGAGGCTTCTTGAACCCTTCATCCTGCAATCAGCGAAGGTCGAAGCCTTCGATTCGCGCGTTCGAATTTTTCCAACAATCGCAATTCGATCCGCGATACCGGGGCGTCAAGACAAGGATCTGCGAACGTTACGGTCGGACAGACGATCAAAAGGTTGTCCGGAAGGAGGCAGACGTCTCGTCTATAAGCAAAAGGCGCAAAACGAGGGACGCGGTTCGAGATCGGACGAGACCGGGTGTTCCCCGTAGCGCGCGATACTCCTCCGGATCGGTGGATCGGTTTCGTGGCCAGAGGGAGAGTTGCGCCGGGTGTTCGTCGGTCTCCGCATGTGGAATGGAATGGACTCGGCGGAATGGGACGAGGACGGAGGCCGCATTAATAAAACATTAAGGTTTTGTAGACGATGTATCGATGTAGTGTTTATATTATCTTCTTTGATGTCGACATGTGAATTGGACAGATTTGTTATTCAGACTCCGTACATAAAAGTGGTGAAGTCTTGCTCCGCTCCGTTTGTGGACAGGGGACGCGGCCACGGACGGACAAACGGACGAACAAACGCGACGCGGATGGACGGACGAACGGACAGACGGACGGGCTGCCTCGTCCGGCTCTTTCTCTCTTCTTGGTCCCTGCGTCGCCTGTCACTCAACCGATCGACCGCTGATGGAAGGAGAAAGGGCCGCGGAACCGAGGGCCGCCTTTCTGACTCGCCGCGGAAAAACTCACGCCGCCGATCGAGTTATCGAACTTTTCCAAACGCGGATCATCTTGGCGGCGTCTTAGCGGGAGAGCCTGTTAATGGCTTTCCGGTCGCATCGATCCGCTTCGAGGAATATGTTAGCCACGGTTTTGCGGGATAGGTGGCTGCGTTCCGAATGAGAATCGTTTCACTGATTTGTTTCGATTTATGGCTCGGTGTGCTACGACATTTTGAGAGAAATCTTGTCTTAAAAAAAGTTATTTCACACGATAAAAGTGTCGAACCGACGGGAATACTAAGTTCATGGTAAAATCTTTTCGCAATTGTAGTCTCAAATTTAATCACAATCGCGGTAAAGATTTCTATTCACCCTGTACAAACCTGGTAACGCGAAACAATGACTTTAGTAGAACAATAACTCGTGGAATGTTCATTGCACGAGGCTCGAAGGGTCCACGATCGGAGCTCGGTTCGGCTCAAACAAACACCGGGCATTCCCCGTGGCTGCACGCGCGACGAGCACGTCTCCGTTTTATTCCCGAGGAACGCGCGGTATCGATACCCGTCCCTCTCGACGTCGAGAGCTCTCCCGTCGTGTCCCCTCCTCTGAACCGTGATCCTGAACCTTGACTCTTCATTAATCACAGCGCGGTATCAATGACTGACTGAGTGACTGACGCCAACCGAGAGGTATTATATACCTACGGTGTTCCGCGCGGAACGCTTCACGCTTTCCGCCGCGAGTTTTCCCTGAGACGTGGCTGACTCGACGAGCGGGAAAATGGGAATAAATGAAATTGACGAATTTACTGGAATTTTTTAAAACGTGACATTAGATGTTGCTGTCGAAGAAAGAGTTCCTGTTTATTTATTTATTTTTTCTTGTTTTCGCCAAGCGTATGTCAATCAAAATTTTCACAAGAAAGACTCGGCTAATAATTATTCTGGATTCACGGTTGTCCGAGTAAGATCGGCCACGGATCCAGCGGAACGGAAGAAATCGATAATTTGGCGGCGCCATGGCTGTTTCACCCTTCATTCCGTGAGGTCTATCGTTACGATCTGGACAACGAAAGTCACGGTCATCGAGTAGCCGCAACGTTCAGCGTCAAGAACCGAGCACTGGTTGGACCGATCGAAACTTGCGCGGTCATCGTCGGTAGCATGGTGAAACCGTACGATGAAGAGAGAGAAACTGGTTGCAACGCGGATCGTGACTTGCGTTCAGTCCTCTTGTCTTCTCTTGTCTCCTTGTTACACGACTCCTGTCCGTTTCGGTAGTTTTCGAGGGTGTGAGGCTGCTTTATCACGCGCGACCTCCCGCTGTTGTCACGCGATCTTATCGGACCGCTCGAGCGGATTCGTCTGCTCACGAGTCTCACGATCGCCGATCTCGAGTCGATTCTCGATCGCTTTCCATTGAATCACGTTGCTCGTTTTTTACGTCAGGTGGACGTTGTTCGTGGCAATCGTTTATTTTTATTTTATTCGCCGCAAGATAAAGAGATAAATAAAATTTATTGGAATTTATCGCGTTAATGGACGAAATTCAATAAACAAAAGGGACCAGGCTGAAGCAACCAGGTAGCTGTAAATGAAGTTGCGATCGGCCACCGATCGGATACACGCGATTACGGTAATCGGTGCGATCTCTTATTACCAGAGGCAATTATTCCATACACCGGTTGCGACTCGTTATCTTTCAATGTACAAGGAGGAACTATTATTTTCTGATGCACCGTAATATAATCAAGCAGCCTTATTATCGATAATTACGGATAATTCGCGAGCTCTCGGTGGACGTAGCCGGCGTTTCATGCGATTGAAATTAAGACTCGTCAAACGTGGAAGCGTGGCCAATTAAAGAACGATCCGTACCGAGCATTATTATAACCGGAGAAAAATCGGCGTGCACACGCGTGCGCTTGAGCACGTTCAGATAACCTCTAGGCTGGGCATCGCTCGATCTTTCGACTCGAATGTTATCGCGGCCTGGAATTTCAGCAACGGCTGGCCCCGTCGTATCGCTCGTAATTATAAACATAACAATTATCGTTTTACGAGCAGACCGTAATTAACACGATTTTTATGCGTTGCTTCGTGTTATTCCACCGATTAACGAGCAATTCAGGATCGCGTTATCGGCCAGCCGAGTCGGCCGGTATCTCCTTAATGCGCAATATTTATTGCACCCAGAGAGAAAATACTTTTTCTTTTACACCGTCTTATATTTTTCCGTCAACCAATTGCGTAGCTTCGAAAGCGGTGTTGCGATCGAAAACCGGGTAACGTCCTATCTGTTGAACCTTGAACGATCTCTTAGAAACGCCAACTATAATTTTAGAGTACGATGACTTTTGAAAGTATCCAGTCGACTTATCAAGTTGTTCGATGTGTTGGGTTCGCAAGGTACGCAATGAGTCAACACCCGTGTGCTTCTGTACGTCATACCATTTAATAATTACAATTTTAAATTATATAATTATACGACCTTACACGTACGGTGCTCTAGGTTACGTAGATGTAATAAGTAGGTATTTTTTAGTTAGACTATTACGTATATTACATGGAATGAAGTAACATTTGAGTTGACGCTACACGAACGTAATACTTGAGCTTAATTTAAAGTGGAGAACGCATCCTTCGCACCTGACGAGTAAATAGGCTTCGTTTTCTCATTCGCTTCGTTGACCCCCGTTTCTTTCGTCCTCGATTTTACGGATACGACAACGCGCGTGTACGGACGAACTGTGCAATCGATTCGATGAAAAACAAAAAAAAAAGTAATAAACGACGATCGTCGAGACACTTTAGGAGACATTCGTTTGTGCGTCTCCCATTTGCGACGGATTCTTTTTTTTTTTTCCCCCGTTAAAGAGCGCGAAAACCCGAACTCTGCATTCATAGGTACGGAACGTGTTGTACGACACGTGGCGTGAACAACAAAAAAAAAAAATAATAATAATAATAACGAAACAAATAAAATACAATATTAACACTGGACCAAGTCATTAGCAACAGGCTCACTCTCAATAGAATAATAGCAATAATATCAATAATTTCAATAATCATCGTAATAATATTAATAATTATTATTATAATTATAATCCTCACTATTCTTTTATTTAAATATCCCTATATAAAGTACCAAGGCGATAACGAAAGATTCTGCAACGTAGGAAATTGCTTCAATTCGCTTCGAACAACTTGCATTCTGCATCTGCGCAAGATATCACAAACAATTACGTTCCACGAAGCACGGTTTACCATTTTTTGTCCCTTATCGACTGCAAAAGAATTCGAGGAATCGGCTCGTTCGTTAACGCCTCGTACGATAATAACGTCGTTCAATATCGTGTTGCCATATATTCAATAGCTATGTACAATTCAACATTATAGCCTACACTTACATCTCTCTTTCCGTCTTGTTCGCTTTCATCTTGCATTTGTGAACTTTTTTTTTCTCTCTCTCTCTCTCTCACTCTAAATATCAATAATATACATACTTTTTTTAGATCCCTGTATTCTTCCGAATTTGCTTCGCGTAATATTGCGCAGTTCACGACATCTTACTAAGCACAGAGCGACTGCTAGCTGTTTTATTTTATTTTATTTTATTTTATTTTTTTTTCGTTTAATTATAGCGTTTCTTTTTTTTTCTCTCGTCTCTGTATCACAAGATAAACCAATTAACGCGAGCGCGCGCGCGTGTGCACGCGTCTCAGCCGCGAACACACTATCTAAATTCATTTACACACCTGCCGTTTCGTTCGATTAGGTCGCCGAGAGGGATCCTCCTATTCCACCTCCTCCTCCTCGAGACAGCTGCTGGTTTTTTGTCGGTTCGTTCGTTTTGCTAGACCGACTCGCTCGATTCGCTCGTATTGCACGCGGTATCGCGTCGCGATGCTCAGTTGCGAACGCGCAGTCAAACGGGAGGCGCATGCGTGAACGCGAACTCGTTTCTTTCGCGATGCGCCAACATCTGACTGGGAAATTCTATATTATTTCTACACGAAAACGGCTATACGTTCTTTTATTTTCGTACAATTTAGAGAAAGATTGTACCTTTTTTTTATAAATTACAAATATTGTGAATGATATTATGAACGACAACGCGACGCGAGAATTTTACACGTGCAACGAAACTCTACACCATTATGCATTATGCAAATCACGCGCGCACTATGTTCAGAACGTGGGACCATTCACGTTGCGATTTTTTCTAGAACAAAAATTATTAGCTGCCATATGAAATATAGATTATGGGTATTTCACTTACAGAGAGCTTGCTGAATCCTCAGCTGCTCGCCATTTCCTTAACGTTACATTAAAAATCCAAACTGTTATGTCCTCGAGGACTCGATTGTGTGCGATAAAGGAAAATAAAGTAAAAATGATCGTATTAAGAATTAAAAAAATAACAGAAAGAGAAAGAGGAACACATTACTCTGTATCAAACACATTACGAAGATTCAAGCTAAGCTAATCTTTTCTCAATCGATTTGGCTTAATGAATTGTGGTATAGCAAACGCTGGCGCGAAAATGACATCACAGACGCCACTCGCCATTAGTATTGGCTGATCTTATTCGCTAGAACGTGGTATGAGCTTTGTCACTTTGATCTCGCTGATTATTTCGCGTCGATCGAGCGGACGTTGAAAACTGTCAGCAGCCTTTATCGAAAAACGGCAGAGAATTGGATCGAGTATTAATAGGCACCTTACGTACTATGAAGTAGAGACTTTAACGTGCACATAGAAACTGCGCGGTTCACCGGGGGAGGCTGCGTCGATTCGTGAGCCTCCGCCGATGAACACGCCCTTCACAGATAGATCTCGAACGAGCGAAAGAAGAGAAAGAGAAAGAGGAAGTGGAAGAAGAAACAAGTTAAGTAAGTACATCAGCGCATTCTCTGTTTTTTTCTTTTTCTTTTTTACATTATCCTTGGTTTGTGGAATATTGGGAACGTGGTGTGCGTGGGTGGGACGCAGGGGGTGGGTCGAGGGAAAAGGAGGATTTGGGTAGATTCAGAGATGCGAAACAGTGTGCAGCCAGACAAGATAATTAATTAATTAGTCGCTCAATTAATTAATTATTTAGACCGCTAATTTCTAAGCCTTAAAAACTACTGATTCGGTTTTATCTCACCCGCTGAGGTGGTCTCTCGTCCGCGTTTAGCATCGGTACGCTTGTAATCTAGCCACGGCGAGAGCCCCTCGGAGCGCGTCCAGTCCATTTAATCGGGTGCACGGCGTGCTTTGCAGAAAATTTTTGGCTTCCCTTCAACTTCGAATAGTTCTATTGTGACGGAGTATCTCGTGGCCACAGGCGCAGACCGACGAACGTTAAATACAAAATTAATTATATAATCAGAAATACCGAGGATAAAATTATTTCAATTTCTCACGATCACAATTCCAAGGCTTTTCATGGCAAAAAGTTTAGATCTTTCCGTCCGGAGTAACGCGTCTCTTCGTCAACGCGTACCACGTACTCGAATACCAGCAAAAAGACGACGAAAAGCCCGGTTAGAAGAAGAACAAGAGAAGGAATAAAAATAAAAGGAAAAAAAGAAAAAAAAGAAAAAGTAGAAATTCCGCTTGACGAGTGACAATCCGTCGAGGCATCGGTGGCCTGTGTCAGACCTCGTCGGGTCTCACCACGTGTCCTACTGGAAGTGAAGTGTTCCGGGCCGGCAGGTCACGCGAGACTTGCTATAGTCTTTGGTGACAGCGGCCTGGCCGAGAGTCGGAAAAAAGCCTTTTAGAAGTTCTGCTCGCCGTACATCCCGGGGAACCGGACAGCGTGTGCTCCGAGCTCGGCGGGCGAGAACTCGTCCTATGTGGCCAAGTGAGCGAACTGGCCTGGGTGGGGCGCGAACTGGTAAGGGTGGCCGTACGGCGACATGTGGTACGGTACAATGTTCATGCTCGCCATCTTGTGCTCCTTTTTCCACTTCATCCGCCGATTCTGGAACCAGATCTTGATCTGACGTTCCGTCAGGCAGAGGGCATGCGCGATCTCGATACGACGCCGCCTCGTCAGGTAGCGATTGAAGTGGAACTCCTTCTCCAATTCCAGCGTCTGGTACCTGGTGTACGACGTCCTCTGCCGCTTCGTCTCGCCATTCGCGTTCACCGTGCCTGTGAAATAAACGGATCGTTCTGTTATTGAGTGGTTCGTAATTGTGAATTTTTTTTTTCCGTAGTTTAATTAACGATAAATAGAGAACTAAAAATTTTCTAATTTCCAAAGAGGTTGGAGCATAATATCACAGCTTTCAAGTTTGAATTGCAATTATGCCACCTGCAACCAGTTTGGTTATCAATAACGACTTTCGTATGATCACCAGTGGAACGATCACGAGTGGGAGGATAGCGACTCAAGAATTCGCATACCCTTCACAACTGGTTCGATGATGAAAAAAAAAAAAAATATCGTGGAGTTAACTTTGTTCAAACAGGTTTCACAGAATTATCAGCTCGAACTGATCGTGTATCCCTTGAGTTTCCATCAATTGAACCACCACCAAATTGAAAGTATGTCGCAACACGGATCGAGTGGGACACAAAAAAATGTACGAGACCAAGAACCGTCGAAGGTATCGAGGCGCTATACACGATCGAGCCAAGGGGAACGAAAAGGGGGAGAACGATCAAAGACGAAGGATGCATAATGGTCGGGGTTGAACGCGTGTAACGCTTCGCGGGTTCGTTAATTATTTCAACGAGTCGCGGCTAATGCATCGACCGTTGCTACCGGATCGCGAACTGGTCACTTGGCAGCTGTTTTACCTATTTGCTCAGCACGCCCGAGCCATAAATAATTTTGCAACGCTGTTATTACGATACTCCGCCTATTACACCTATCCGCCGAGCGTTGCAAAAGCCCTGGCTATCCGGTAATGAATAGCTCGGGCAACGAGCATCGGGAGAAACCTCGAGGTCGACTTTAAATACCAATAACCTGTTACTTCTGCTTTTCCAGCCGCGCAATCACCGGTTACGACTAAACACACCGATTTACCAGTAACACCTTAATATTCCAATTACCATAACATTCGATACTTTCATTTTACATTGAAATCGGAGAACCGTACGTTTCGTTGCTTGTTTTCGATTAACCTTATCGATTTAGGAAGCGTGGCTGATCAAATCTATTCGTTACTGCTCACACGCATACCAATTGCTGTCATTTACACATCTTGCCGATAGATTTCTATCTGACAGTGCCAATTTATAAGCTGTCCGAGGAAAACTGGAACTGATGGACGATAGGAATTCACTTACAAGGTGTCGTAATTTCTTTGTGCATTGTCGTGCAATTTTTCTCCCCTTTCAATCGAGAAAGAATGGGAGGACGATATCGATGGTTTCGGATCGACGATTCGGGCAGGTGCGAGGCGAATCGGGTACGGGGTGTTCCTCGTCGCTCCACGGTGATCATAGATCCATGTCAATGCGGATATTAAAGAGTCGGCTCATTTACAGCAATAATGAGTAGGCTATTAATAGCGACGTGAGAGGGAGAACCGAGAGCGCGGATCGCTCAGGGACGGCAATGCGACTGCTGAGCGGTCACGTGAGCGAAAAACTGGCTTTCTAAGCGGTTAAAATAGCACGAGAAGCATTGTATTATTCACAAAAAAAGAAAAAAAAAAAAAAAGTACTTCGAACAATGTAATACCAGCTGATTCTAAATTAGTCGCAATTAAAACTTAGATCGCTTCATTTACTCCATATCCAGGCACTATGATGATATTAAAAATGAATGAAAATATATTTTCAGCTCGAAATTCGACGCTTCTGTACGAATGTATAAATAATATTATATTAATACCATCTATCAAATCCAACCACCCCTAAAAGTGACCTCTATCCCTCGCAAAGCTCCCAGAGATAGAACCCCTTTGCGCGTGAAAACTCGTTCGCGAGGAAACGAGTTCCACCGTGGCGCTTCCAGGAAGCTTTCCGGTAACACAGCTCGGGTCGAGCGAAGCTTAACGACCGTACCCCTTCGAGCGACGCGTTATCACTTTCCTCCCGATGTAACACGTCGTCGGGCTGACCTTTTAATAAATAGTGGCACGGCTCGAGCGGGCCTGCATATCGTTTATCCGGCGCACACCTAGCCGTTTTGTAACGGACAAACGGAATTCCTTTTTCTGGCTGGCTCATTATTATACGACAGTTGAACGCGCGAACTATAAGCCGGCACGCGTACCGACGTCACCGAACGGGGCACCGAGGGATCGAGCGTGCTCCTCCCGTGGATCCTCGCTGTGGATCCTTTCCGGTGATTAATTGCCAGCCGTGTCCCGCTGACGTCGATACAACCTATGGCGAGGCGCGGAGACAATCCGCTCGACGATCCGCACGCTCGAACCTTCGTCTCGGGAAAAGTTTGGTGGTGCGGAGTGTCAACGGTAAAACTACCGACGTTTAAAGTATATTTGTACTGAAAAAAATCATGTTAATAGATATTTGAACAAATACATAATGCAAGCGAAACGAATCTTTAATCATACATTTTGCGGAAAATCACGGAAAATATTAAATATTGTGTTGGAGAATGATGGGGTTTAGGGGTGTGGGGAGCTGAAGAACTGATAGAAGGGTTCATGGGAATTTGTCGTGACAAGGGGAAAGTATGTGTGTGACTATTTATTAGGGAGTTCTTAGATGTTTAGTTAAAAATTTATTCGATAAGAAATTTTAAAAATTACTAAGTTATATTCTTGTAATTTTTATTTTATTTTTTTTTTTGTTAAAAATGTAAGGTTTAAAAATTGTGAGGTTTGAATCGATCGCTATACGCACGAATTTCAAGCATGAATACAGAAGGCGGGGGCAGAGATTATTGATGGTGACGATGCACGAAAGATTCGGGAATTAAATTGCGGGGGTGGATTAGCGGATTCAACCGATCGGATGGTAGCGTTGAAAGCGATTGCAAATTGAAAGTAGTGCGTTTATTCGATGCTCGAGATGCTCAGTCCGATAATGACCGCATTCATCACTCGCTACAAGCATAGTGATTAGCCGTTATTTGAACGGTATCAATCTACTTGCAGATGAGCGTTTTACATTATCGAGCCGTTTTGAAAGGTAGGTTGATATGTACCTGCATCTACTTTGTAAAATGCAATTTACAGAATAAATTTTAAATCGGGCTATATCATTAAGAAGGACGTTCACCTACAAACCTGCTCATAATTTCCGATTAAGTATGCCTTAATGCGACTTGAAAAACTGATCGCGTACAATCAACATTCTACGCTGTATAACCCCTATTTTATTAAAATTATTATTGCGACTTGAAAAAATGACCTTGTACAATCAACATTCTACATTGTATAATCTACCATTGCATATTATTAAATTAATACCAACTTCTCATCACAACCCTCGGATTATATTACATTCACCCAAAATTTTACAGTTTTTAAACCCAATCCTGCAAACGCTACTAAACACGATTCAATCAATACCAACTTTCCTCTATCATCCTTGGACCACATTACCGTTTAAAGAAAATAACCTCCAACGCATCGTCCACCCATCCATCCAACCCATTAAAAATCACAGCAAGGAGCCCAAAGAAAGTTCAACCCCAAAAAAAGCCTCCCTCGTCGCGTCAATCGAAGTGCAAAATCGCGGTTCATCGCGAAGCAGCGTAAACACCCATCAAACTATTAGCTGGAGACCGAGAGGAGCTCCTAGGCTCTGTCATCGGGAAGGACATCGGTCCGATGCTTTTTCTAAATCCTCCGGCACCGATGATTAATGGCTCGTCCGCGCGTTTCGTCCACGTCGCATCGGGCCAACGCCGTGAAAGAATGCCACGACCAAGGATTCGCAACAACAAAGCCCTCGCAGCGCTGTGGCGCGCGCGCCAGCGCGAGCAACCAAGGGCCGCCTTTTGAATAATCCGTGAATGCGTCCGCGGATTCGTATTCGGCAACGGGTTCGTTCAACCGACGAACAAAGCAGGCCGGATAATGATCCATTATCAGCCGGTGATAAAGATACGGCGGCGAACTGGCGCGATCCACCGTGACTGGAATACACGGACCCGAAACTTTCTTTCTTTTCCAGCGTGACGCGATGATTAATCGCTGTCCGCGTCTTGTCAACGTCGATGTACCGGCCTGCGCGATGGAAGAATGCGGGACCCGGTGAAAGTACAGCCCTGTTCTGTTTGTTTCGGGCCCGCGATCGACCGTCGTCCTTTTTCGACGCGGAAAACGGATGTAATATTGTCTGCTCGATTTGGTGTGTCCTTTTATCGTGGTTTCGTTCGGTTTGGTTAGGATGGAGCAAAAATTGGGTTGGAGGATGAACGATTGAGTTAGTTCTCTTTGGAAGATTTTGTTTTATTTGCGATCGTTGTATGAAACAGTGCAATGTATTTTGTCAGACTATTAATTGTGTCAGGCTGTTAATTCTATTAAGCTATTGACTCTAAGGTTTGATAAATCGCATCGGTATGCTTAAACAGTCGATTGCAACGATCTAATTCTCTGAACTCTCTTTAATAGGAGTGACCGCATTTTACGTCACGTCGGAAGTTGAAACGGAAGAAGCGGAAGTCGTGTGACTCGTACGATAAACGTTGCCAACCTAGCTTTAGAATATTACATCTCTATATATTCTATCTATTTAATTTTCAATTTTAAATTGTATATAAAAATTTGTAGGGTAGACCGAGGCGAATCGGATCAAAATAAGAATTCAGTCGAAAGGAAGATTTATGAGTTAAAAAATATTTGTTATTATAAATGTTGAAAGCAAGTAGATATCGATCACGAATTTATGATGAAATGTTAGCTTTCTAAATTTGAACTATTATTTTTTCACCGTCGAACAAACAACGATTCGCCTCGGTCTATCCTATTTGATGTTAGAATTTGTAACTTCCATCGACCACTTAAAATCCTGTTTCATTAAAAATGAAATAATATATATACCAAACTTCCATCATACGAATATAAACACGTAAATCATTTTATTCGACGACATCGAACACAAAGAAAGCGGAGGAAAAAACGCACGAGAATAGGTTTCCCTCGTAGCACCTCGCTCACCGAAAATAACCTGAAAAATTAAGTCGGTCGGCGGATCGCGGGGATAATTGAACGGGTGTGGGCGAGACAGGCGACATCCGATCGAGTTTCCCTCGCGAAAGAATAAATCTTCGCGGGAGAAGAGGAGGAATCGTGATCGCCGGGGATCGGTTCAACGAACGCGCGGCGGCGAGCAATTAACGACACGCGTGTCCACGGTTTTTCTTTTACTTCCTCCGCGAGGAAGGTATCACGGTAATTAGAGAAAAACTGGCTCGCGCGAATCGCCGCGGAACAACGTTTTATTAAGCGTTTGTTCCGAGAACGCGTTGCTATTAGCACTGCCCAGATGAGATCTCGCGGACGCGATGAATCTTTGAAAAAAAATCTGCGCTAACTACCAGCGATCAATCTTTTGCTGTAATTACTTTCGCTCTGAATAGTGCGCTAAGCGTTCTGGTTCTTTGCATTCGTGCTTTATTATTATTTCTTATCGTTTCGTGTTCTTCCTTTTTTTTTCTTTTCTTTTTTTACTACAGTAGTGGTCACAGAAATTGCACCACCGTTCGCAATCGTGCGAGCTATTGATAAGGAACCATGAGCATAATCTGTGAATGCTTTTCCAAACTTGACAATTATACGTGACTTAGCAGTTCAAATAGACGGTACATTATTGAATATAAAATATTTCCTTTTACAATCTGCAATGTGTCTAAATATTCGACGAACCGTGTTCTTCAAAAGTGGTGAAATTTTATTGGCCACTACTGTATCTGTTTCTGGTTAAACTCAGCTATGTTAAAATATTTTGACAGTGGTTTATGTAACGTTAAGTTCTTGTATCGCTACGTAATAATATTTCAGCTTTTTCTTTATTTTTTTTTTATTTTTTTTTTTTAGGAGCACTAATTAATAGCTTGGAATGTTTTATTGAAATTCAAATTCAGAACACTGTTTCCTTTCTCTTCCTGAACGTATGATCGCGTTCGTTTCCTTGTATTATCATAATTATAGCGTAAGTTTAATTACTCACCGCGAATAGATGCGCTAAGTGCTCGAATATCGTTTCGTTTTCACCTTGTTGAATCGTTGTAAGTAGATCGAGAATAGAAAACATTAATGATCGAAGTGTTGCACGATTTTAATTACGCTTCTCATCGCTCCAATCGTTACTCATCGACCGCCTTACGACAAAATATACGGACCGTCAACGGTGTGTGTCTTACCATTCGCAGCAGCTGCGAGCGTTCACTTTTGTGTTACGCTACACGTCCGGATAGCTTTCCATAAACAAAAGAAAGGGGTGAAAACGGCGATGAAACGTGGCCGTGGAAGACCGAAATGATAGTTTTCACGGTGAAGCTACTCCAAAATTGTTATTCGAGATTTGCAAGCTACAGTTCGAGAATGAATAAATTGAAAACAAAAACTAAACGGGAGAATTTATTTTTCATTAACCAACAACATCGCTCGTTGCAAAAATTACATCATCAACGCAACCACCAAAAATAGATTTTCGAACGAAAAAAGATAAAACGAAACGGAATCCAAACTTCGTTCTCCAAACGCAAAAGATATCAAGAAACAAACGATACCCATTTATACCAAAGAAATCAAAATGATAGCTACTCGAAAAGAAACATAACACCAGAGAAATAATCTTCCATCCAAATTTTTTTACATCTAAAAAAATGACAAAAAACCTTTCAAGATGCACTCTTTATTTAATTACAAACTCGTCGTTGCGACCGCATTATAAATTTTAGAATCAACAAATAATTATTCTCAGTCACCAAAGGAACCCAAAATTACCAAGGATCCGCTCCTCGAAACCCATCAAACTTCTCCAAAAAGAACCGTCCAGCCTAATAATAATTTTCCAACAAAATCGAGTCTTTGCTCCATGGAGCACCACCGAGGGAGTCTCGTCGCCGAGTAAAAATGTTTGACATCCATGGAGAAGGGAGGCGTGAGAGAACGACAGGGTCAACGAGTCGCATAGCTGTCGTTGCTGTTAAGACACCGAGGCGACCGGTGTAGAATGAAAGACTGTTCGCTAAGCGCAGGCCCGTGTCGCGTCAGGCATCTCGGTGTCACCTCGTGTCGTCTAGCGTTTTCGTGGCTCGCTCTTAATAGAACCGGCTCCGTAGCCCGTGTATTCGTACCGAGTTGAGCCTGTGTACCGAACGTGTCACCGACTGCCAGCTCCAAGACCGTTTCTGACCGAGCTGACTGACAGACCGGCTGGCTGAGCCTGACTAACGCGTGACCGGGATAACCTCGCTCGACCCCGCTCTCGATCTAGGTTTTGGTAGCGTTTCTCATGGTGATATTCGTGGATCGATGCGCGGTAAAAAACCTGGATCGATAAGGGTGGATTTAGTGGCGGGGTAAATTCGAACGACACCATATTTCTATGTTCTCGTTTACGATACCTCGCGAATATATTTTCTTAATATTGTCACCTTATTCTATTTGGGAGATTACGCAGGGTTTCAAGATCAGATCAATTAAGATATTTCATAGAAAATTTCTTGGTTACCGTTTGTAATCCTGTTGAATACATATATATATAGTTTGGAAATGTGAATTTAATAGCTAATTAGCTCAAGTCGTTCGGTTTTGCCCGAAGATATAAATCCAAATTTTAATCTTATTACTATTATCTTCTAAGAAAATGTGACTGACCTCTAACATCACTAACTAAAGTTTGAAATGTAATAAAAGCTGATTTCATAATTATGCAGTTTCATTGGTTTTTACTCAATCCCCCTTAGGTGTTCGCAATTACCTCCTAGTGGGGGTTGGTGAAATGATGTTCGAAGATGGTGATGGAGAATGTTTGGTAGGTGGATACTGGGTGGAGGAAATCGTAGGGAGTGGATGTTAAGAGGTTTTGGGATTGGGGTGGATGGTAGGTAGTTAGGGTGCAGAAAATGATGTGGGAATTATGGTAACGAGCATTCTAGGATTCTAGCTTGGTTGTTCGGTTCGCTTGAATAGCTGGTGGTAAAACTTCTTTGGTGTGTTTTCAAAAGATTTGATACCTGGAATAATTGACTGGTTTGTAAAAACGAAAGCAGAGTTTAGCGTGCGCAATTAGAAGACCTGGATTTAAGGTCTAAAAACGATCTTTAACGTCCCATAATATAGATTACTACTGTCTTATAAATACTCGTTGCCAACCAGACAAACAGTAACAATCTCAACGACCACGCTCAGCTTCTAAAGCTACCGTCCAATTTCCATAATTTCCAAAAGTCAAGCAGCGCTGTTTGATCAAACGGATGGTCATCCAGCGTGATTCAGATATCCGCACAAAGGGAGGCGGGATTATCTCGCTGGACATGTAATTAATCGCGTTAGTCGCGGTGCTATCGGCGAGGAGGCGAGCAACTGGTGAACCGCGCGAGTAGAATTGCTCGATTAAGCGGGCCGGACGGAATCAGAATCTGAAACGGCCGCGTGTTGCATTCCAACAGCCGTCGCGAGCGCTATGCACGAGCATGATAGCTCGGCAGCGGACTCTACGAATGTATATTTAGAATCTCACCACCGCTTACCCCCGCCATCACATGTATCTAAGCGGTTATCTGATAGGAGTAGCGAGTAGCAGGCCTATCGGTTGCTTCCATCTGACCGATCGATCGAGGAATTCCAAAGAAAGCAATGAAACCGTCAACGATTCGCGACCTAATGATAACGAGAAATTAAGTCTGTCTTGTGATCGAGAACTAGAGACGTTTCTGGGTTGGATGGAAATTCGTACTTATTATTATTCGAGCTTCTTTCTCTTGAATATATCGATCAAATGTTTTCAACTTCCAGTATCAGATTAATTGCACCGTTCTTCTTCGGTAGTTATTCTTGTGTTCTGGTACAGTTGAGGTCCGAGTTATTTCGATTTTTTCTCCCATAAGTCTATAATTTATGTACACAAAGCTTAACACACTTAACACAGACACGGAACTTATGGGTAACTACAAAACAACTTTTCTCGAAGCACGAGCGTTCTCTTTGAAAGCGCAACCGCGAATACTGCGCATACCAAAAACGTAGACAAAAAATCCGCCGCTCGCGGGGCAGCGCGATGCAAGAGATGCTTTGCATTTCATTAAACAGAGACCACCGCGTGGAATGTATGGAAAGAACCTCGTGGAATTCGTTCTTCGTTTGGAGAATCAGCTTTCGCTATAAAAAATGGGACTCTGAAAGAGGCACGAGTGATAACGTGCAAACGTAGCGAAAGTCGCTTCCATTTTCTCGAAGCGAGGCGGTTGTTACGAAGTAGATGACTCTATAAAGGTTGCGTCGCACGAGAGATGCTATCGTGGTTAACAATGATGAAAGTATAGATAGCGTGCAACATGTAACTGATCGAAGTAACAGTGTGTTTTTTAGACGGACTCAAAGGCAACCGACCATGGCCCGTAAGACTTTCGTGCAAAATAGAATAGATTTCTAATTTGAGCTACCGTTTGATAAAATGATTGAACCAAAAAAATTGCACGAAAGGTTTTTTGAAATCGTTAGCGGTATAATATTTGCTGGCATTTCTTAATACATTGTATCGAACCTTCAACTAGTAATCGAATAGAGCAGAGGCTGTTTATCAACGAAAATCAGGCCTCAACGCGGCGAACGCCAGAACAACAAGTATTTATAACTCCGAACAGGAATCTGAGTCCGGAGAAATTATAAATCATCAATCCTCGACCGGAGAGATTAACCGAACGAGGAGAAGAAGAAGAAGAAGAAGAAGAAGAAGACGAAGAAGAAGAAGACGAAGAAGGAGAAGAGGAGTCTGAAGTACCGCGTGGCACGACGACAAAGACGATGTAAATCTAAAATCTACTCGGGCCCGACATCGTGGCCCGATCCACTGAAACACATCCAGCACCGTTCAAATCCCAGCTCCCCATTGACACGGCCGACAAAAGAAGAGAGGAGGTTCATAAATAACCCGGCCAGTTTATCGTGCCTATTATGCAATTACGATTGCATCTTTCAAGCCTAGGTGGTCCCCGGCCTCAAGATCCTATGGTCGAGCCAACGAGATAGTGCCTCTTAAAAAGTTGTTGTTTCGGTTCTTAGATACTTGGGTAACTGTTTCGCGTGTCTTCTACTTTTTTTTTTTTTTTTTTTTTTTTTTTTTTTTTTT
>SMSQ01010566.1:835243-918788 GCA_019453375.1 Ctenoplectra terminalis | reverse complement strand
TTTTTTTTTTTTTTTTTTTTTTTTTTTTTTTTTTTGTTATTTTTTCTTGTCTTTTTTTCTATTCTCAAAGCACAGATTTCTATTTTCTATTTCTTCTAAGTGAAAATCCTTGTACAAGGAAACGGTGGTATTTTTAGTCGGAGACTGATTTTCCGCTTTGTGGCCCTGATATTTACATACTTTCCCCCGTGGCGCTTCCGCGACAGCTTACTTCCAACTCTGGAACACAACTTCCGACGTAATCGTCCGCCGAATAAATAGTCACGAATATTTTATTACGAAAGCACGGCTGACGTTAGCCGAGAGATAAGCTGGCGTTGTGTAATTGATAATTGGGGAACACGGATAGTGGCAAGTGGAGCAGATGGTAGACTGTGACTAGCTTGTGAAAAAAAAAGGTTTTCTGTGTTGGTACATATGGACGTTTCTTCTAGCGTGTTTCGGAAACCTTGGAGGCAATCTCTAACTGTCGGTCTTGGCTCTAATGAAAATGTTGCATTAAAAGGTTGCAAAACAGCGAGCCAGTACCTACTTCAACACCTCGATACTCCGACACTTAATTAAACTAGACTTAAAGACTTCAAGAATTTTAAAAATAGACAAAATCAACTACCATAAATTATAATCAAACCCGTTTTTATGCATTTATAGAGAATTCGAAGCTGCAAATTGCACGGAATCTATGTAGTATGAAAAAATATACAAAACACCTAAATTATATTGAATCTTACAATATCTGACAGGTGCAATAAATTTACGCTGAAGTTTTACATTTCTTTCTCACTATGTTCTTGGAAACATGAATTTGTATAAAAATATGCAGTACGGTTAACCAACATCGGTATCACGTATGTATATTTTCTATCTCGCGGTTCCATGTTCCCAATACACGTTTCCATTCGAAAAACTACCCCTTTTAAACCACCCTTAGTTGTACAACCTCCTAAGTCCATAATGCACCGTGTCCTGTCCCCACGTTTGCCTATTTTTTAACGTAACCTCATCCTCGAATCAGAGGTTCCTCGCGCGGACTCGTTGTATCCTCGACGATAGGGATCAGGTCGGGCCACGTCGGCGACTGGCTCTCGGCCAGTCACATCCAAAGGGGGTTTCGCGAAAACGCTAGTCTCGAGCCGGCTCGGTTCGCGCGATTTAAATTTATCTAGTCGTGTTTTGCGTCATTCAGCCTCCATCCGGACTGATTTGTGACCTTTCGGTGCTTTCGCAGCTGGCCACCGATCGCCGGCCAAAGATCGCAAAATCAACGACCTGTCGACATTCCGCGACGAAGAGGACGACTCCTGGTGCAGTCCCGTGCGACGATCGGCTCGATCCGCTCTGTCGCTACACGATCCACCTGTTACCGCACGTCCGACCACGCTCTAGGATCTGTCGGCCGCGTTAAGCCCGCGCCGGAAAACCGGCCGTTTCTATTTCGACTTATAAACAGCTGACACGTTCGAATCGTCGCGGGGCTAACTCGTTCCGCAGAAATTCCGGCCAAGCAATCATTTTCAAAGGGACCTGCGCTCTATTTATGAGCCGTGACGACCGGCTTCTTCGGCCGACGAAATGGCTTCAGAGAAACGTGGGCGAGGAAAGAGAGAGGATTTGGACACCGTGGGTTGATCCATTTTGCGGAAGCTTGAGAATTCTGAGGAGTGGGTCGTGTAACAGGAGTAGAAAGATGGAGTAGGGGTGGCGAGCGTGGGTTGGATGATGGGTGATAATCATTCGTGTTGTGATTTCATCCAGATCGCTGTTTTGAGGCGTTAATGGGTATTCTCCGTGGTAGTTGTGACACTTTGTGGACGCTATCAGATTTACGCGATAAATGAAATACGTATAAATAATAATAATTTATAGGACGGATAATTTATTAGATAATAAGTAATTCGTGTCTAACGTGGTCACGTGTCTGCGCGTACCGACTTTTTGGAGAACATTGCGCGGGCCGCAGAGAGTTCAATACGTGGCGCCGCGGTCGAGTTAGCCAAGTTACATGTTGTTATTAGCTGTTTTCTAAATAAGTTTCATTCTTGTAACAACAACAATATTTTTCAAGGTTAAACTTCTCACTTCTCGTGAACTAAAATCAACTGACTGAAAAAACAAAACCGTGAAGAACCGGTCTAATCAAATTAGATCATTTCAGTTCCGCATCGGACGCGTGGAACGGACAGTTATAAATAGATTCAAAAACTATTGCTTTTCAATCCGCGTGGCATGGCGAGAGGTTTCCAAGAGAGAAAGAGCGAGAGAGAGAAGCGTGTCGAAGCGAGAAGAAGAGAGGGGACGAAGAGAGTAAAACGAACGAAAGAACGCAAAGAGGGTTGAAGAAGGAAACGAAGCCCGATCCTGGGGCGAACGGGAAGAGAAAGAGAGAAAAGGAGAGGGAACGACGGGTTCTCTTTCCCGGCGAAGCTTTTATGCCGAAGTTTGCGAGCCGGCCGCCTCGTGGATCATTTGTTATCTTCCACGAGAAAGCTCCCCCGACGCAAATAGGTTTGTTTCTGGCCGCTTTAAACGCTTCACAATAATCCACACGAACCCAAATTCAATTAACGCCTCTCGTCGTTGCCGCCGCCAACCCCCGCCGTTTCTGCACTTTGTACCCGTTGACAGGCAACGAAAGTCGCGCGGCCTCTCCTTCTTTCGTCTCTTTTATGCGCGCCTGTGTGTTTGAGGTGTTTGCAGCACCTCGGGGCCGAGAGGTTGCGACTACCACTTTTATTGCATAATTTTTAACCAAAGTTTCGATTCACGGAGACCGGGATGTATTTTTAAAAATCCAGAATTCCTACAAAATTGAATTCAATTTATAATCAAAGGATATCGAGTTGATCTCAAGGAAGCTTGTTTTGTTCCTCGTTATCTCACAATGGTTTAAGAACGGAAAGGTAACTCATCGTTCATCCAAAATTTAACGATGTCCTTTCAGTGGGTCATTCAGCCCAATGGAATCGAGAATAACACATTATTCGGTTCGTTCTTCCCGGTGCGTGGACACGGAGATGAATTCACGCGCGTAGCAAACTGTCCTGCGTCCGAGGGGTTACTTTCGTACGAGAAAGAGCGGATTGAAAGAAGAAGAAGAACAAGACGGGAGGAAGATGGCCCCGGGAAGGGCATCTGTGTGTACGTGGGGAGAAGACGACGGCCACGACGACGATGGAACGGGATTGAGGAAGAATGGGGAATAGTGGGTACGCGTCTCCATCCATCAGGCAACGGTCCGATCGGTCGACACACGCGACTCGAACCTACGGACAACCTCCGAATGCATTATCTTCCGTTCTCAGTGCGCGGCTATCCTCGATGCCTTTTCGATAATCAGAGCGTTTAGGCCTCTTTATGCATTCGTCGAATAACGTATGGCTCGCCGCGAGACCGATACTGATGTCACTGTCCTTGCCTTTCAACGTTCCGTGCTCTCTGCGTGCTCTGCCTTATACGAGCTCACCGCGTCACCGACGTCCTTGGTGCTCTCGATGGACTATGGGCGAAAGTATGGCTTCGGAATTTTGCTTTGGAATCTTTGATGCTTCGAACACAGCAATCTGCTTCGAAGAATAATTCTCTAGGACATCCTAAGGATTTTTCGTACCGCTAAATTTCGACAACTTTGATAATATCACACTGTTATATTTTCGGCGAAGAAACGACGAAATTATTTGCGCTATCGCAGTGATGAAGGCAGAATCTCTCACAGAGAGATTCCGCAAAAACGAGCAATCGACCATGCGAACACACAAAATCAGAAAATCAGTCGTCGTTATTGTCGCTGTCGAAAAAACTTACATCAGCGAAAAAGAAGTAGCGCCTGTTCACGTACAACATACACGCATAGGTATAAAAATAAAATGTAATTCTATTATTCCCCCTATATCCCTAAGTCGCGCATTAAAAACACCAGTGACGCGATCCAAGAATGGAACCAGACGACCGAGCGTAACCATCGTGGCAAAGGTACACGAGGTCAAACAGAAATTTTCAACAATTAATTGGCAATGATCCGTCGAACGCTGACCCACGACACGCTATACGAATTCTCGAACGCGCGTGTGTTCACATGAACACGCACAAACGTCGCACACCATCGTCTCAGTCAGCGTTCCTGCCGCCGGAAAATTAATGACTTACCTTCAACGGGAACAATACAGTCAGCTGCGACTCTTTACGTGTCTGCGAGAAGCGCGCGGACCGCGGCTCGGCCAGAGACTCTCGCCTAAGGTCGAACAAAAACACACAAACGAACGCAAAGGGGACGCGTGTGCGTGGATCGATTTATTTCCAGCGAGCGCGAGCGCAAGAATGCGAACGGTATCATTTTCGTAGCGGTTTTTCGTTCGGAGCACGCGTAATCCGTTCGACGCCTGCGTCTCTTGGCGCACGACGAGGATGTCGCGCGCAATTTGCCACGGTCTCGCTGGATTATCGTGCTTTATGCGTCCTCGTGCTCCTCCTCCATCCAACTTGCTGTTACATTGTTGGCCGTTTCTACACTTCCTATCCTACGATTTTAGTATGCCCGACTGTATTTTCGGCCGCGAGACGAGTTTTGCCTCGTGGCCAAAGCGGAACGCGTTCCATACGGCTTTGGTCTTAAACTATGGAACAATTCCAGAGAGCAAAACGGAGATACTGGTTTTTAGAATATTATTAAGTATTTATGATAATTAATAGGTAATCGAGTTGCGATCAATTTGTCATTTTTTGTGTAATATTTCCGTGGAATTTATTGGAAGCCATTAGGACGCTCGAAACGCCATCTGCTTCGTATTTTCCATGCGGAGGGCACGCGTTGCAGATAAATATCATAGGAAACGCATCTCTCTTTCGAGACCCTGGCGTTGCGGTTCCCTTCCTCTATGAATCATGTAGTACCGATGTTTTAGGTCAGCTTGTTCCTCTTAGGAGGCTGTCGGTTTTGATCGGCCATGGCGTTCCTCCTGGTTACCCTAGTCGGGTAGTGCTCGAACCTCCGAGAACGGCTCGTGGTGGTACGTAAGCCTCGTGCAAGCATTTATTTATGGTCTCGGATCGCTGGGGTGTACGTGGAACCGCCTCTACACGACCATAATGCTCTTCTCGCTGAGCCTATCGAATGAAGCTGTTCCCCCGTTAATTCCGATTCTCTTCGTTTCATACAATAAAATTGAAGTTATCCTGGCGATTCTTTGATACCTCATATAGACATAGTGTTTTGAACGATGGAATAAAACGTTCTGTGGAATAAATCCTATGAATGTTACAGGGTGTTTTTAGAATACCTGAGTTTTCTATATATTTTCAACATAAAATTGATAAAAAATNTTTTGATCGGCCATGGCGTTCCTCCTGGTTACCCTAGTCGGGTAGTGCTCGAACCTCCGAGAACGGCTCGTGGTGGTACGTAAGCCTCGTGCAAGCATTTATTTATGGTCTCGGATCGCTGGGGTGTACGTGGAACCGCCTCTACACGACCATAATGCTCTTCTCGCTGAGCCTATCGAATGAAGCTGTTCCCCCGTTAATTCCGATTCTCTTCGTTTCATACAATAAAATTGAAGTTATCCTGGCGATTCTTTGATACCTCATATAGACATAGTGTTTTGAACGATGGAATAAAACGTTCTGTGGAATAAATCCTATGAATGTTACAGGGTGTTTTTAGAATACCTGAGTTTTCTATATATTTTCAATATAAAATTGATAAAAAATATAACATCTAAAAGAAGAGGTTGAGTTTAAGGAAAATGAAGTATAAACAGGTAGATTCTATATATTTCAACTTCAATACCTTAACCCTCGGACAAATTGGAACAGTACGTCGCCCTAAAAAAACCGGATAGAAAAGCTTCAAGTTGTTTTTTAGTTGAACGACTGACGCCTTTTCGAAGGCAACGTTTGGAAATCTTATTCCAATGGTAAGAACCCTCGGAAGAATTCACAGTAGTATGTAAACCTCACGCAAGCATTTATTTATGGTCCCGAGTCACCGGCTGCGAGCGGGGGCTGCCTCTATGGCGTACTTTAGAGAACATATTTTACACCGAGCTATCAGCCGTGGAATAAAGCTGTTTCCTACTTAATTCTGCCTTCCACTTTGATCCATGAACGCGAAAGCGCCTGTGCAAGCGCCCGTTAATTGACGCTACACCATGCGATAATTGGCGAACACCAGCTATCTGACATCATTCAGCGCACTTCGTTTCGCGCGATCAACCATCGTCAGCCTCTTCTATAGCGTTTTCAGTTCAGAAGACTCGAGGAGAGCTAGCAACACGCAGTACGCGAGATCAACAGCCCCCTTTAATTAGAACATCCCAAATATATTGAGCGCAACGCGATGTTGATAACAATTTTTTGATACCGATAGATGAAATTTTAAAGGACCAGGTTTAAGAAAACCGGAAAGAGAACTTCTACCAAATAGCAGACATTTGTTACCAATCTACCATTATCCAACCTACGCGAAGCCATTATCCAGGATTACAGCAAACTCTAACGCAATCCGCCTGATCGCTCAACCCCAATGACAATCATAAATCTTCCCATCTCTCTCCTCAACAGATGCGCCAAAGAAGAAACCACATACCAAGGTAAATTTCCCCTTTTTGTCGCGGCAGATGACCAACATTCGCCACGAAAATGGCCACTGCGGTGTCTGCGGCTCTTCCCTTAGAGAAACCAGCGTCGATCGGACTATACGGTAGAAACGGGCCGAAAATAGTTGCTAGGGGTGTAAAAAGGGGACGACGATGCAAGCTGAGCGTGATTCCGCACGCGGCCAGCCGACACGGCGAAGCGTACCCTCGGATTGAAATATCCGAAGGAATAATTAAGCTCGTGAGCGAGTCGCGCACCGTTGAACGTTGAATAAATAAATTCAAGAGTGCACGCGAGCCGCGTAAGCGTCAAATTATGCAAAGTTTTTCCGCCATGAAGGTTTCCTTTCTCGTTGATCCGGCCAGCCCCTGGCGATCCACGGATGGGAAATTCATGTGGCCGTTAAATTGTTACGCGTAACGTAATGTGCCGTGTCATAGAACCAAGGTGCTAACGAATCGCGTCGAACCAGCCTCTGCTTGGTCTTAACCACCGGCTCCGTTAATGGACGACGATTTGCGCGCGTGTGTTACCATTTCGCTGTTCGGTGATTAGCGTTCCGGGGCCATTTTCAACGCGACTGCCTCTCGCGAGTCTTCCAGCGCGGGACAGTCGAGTCGTTAAGTCGCTGATCATCTTCGTTCTTCATCCTCGAAGGAACAAGAAACTCTTGAGAGATTATTTCATGTTTCGCGTGGTCCTTAGCAGTCTTGTGTGCAATTAAAATGTCGAAAAATAGTAAGATCGTGATTCTGCGATTATTCGAACGGTTGAAACGGCTCGGTACGAGGCAAAGGTAGATTGGACGTGTTCGTTACTTGGCACGTAGAATTCCTTCTTCAGGGACGTCTTCATACGCACGACCTACTCCTCGCTAACCGTGAATGTCACCGTGACCAATCTTTCTCCACCAGGCGTGCAGCTGACTTATGCATTCCTTTTTATCACGCATCAAAGTAGACTCTATCTGGTTCTACGGTGGATCTGGGTACTTTAATTTCCTCTTTCTTTAATACACGTTTCTTACCATTTATTCTTAGCTAGCGGAAAACCATGTTACCGTTCCTACAAGTGTTACGAAAGTGTTATCGTCATGATCGCTTTAAATATATTTTCTTGTACGCTTTGTCATATTCGTTTCGGTGTTGGTGCGTTTTTCTTCCTTTCTCCCGTTTCAAATTTCTTATCCCAAGAAGGGAACGTATCCGTGATTTATGAACATTATTTTACCGTGTTTAAAAAAATGTAATCTTCTTCTTTATACATAATTATCGGTATGTATTATTTATGAATCTCTGCAAGAAGGAACCGAGAGAAGGGTTACTACCGATCGTTGATTGTAGAGGCAAAGATAAATAAGGTACTGCTATGATAATTAAAACGATGATACATATGTTTCAATTGGGATTGAAGAAATTGAGCGATAGATCCAATTAACGCAGTCAAATTATCTATCGTGTAATACCACCCTATATTTTAAGACATAATCTAAAAATTCCAAGTTTTACGCAGTTAAAAGTACACTATCAATAAACATGCAACAGGGAAATGATCTTAAACTACCAATTGCTAAATTTCAATAATCAATCAGATATGTCAAGAAAACTCTTATATCTCACACTGTCCGACATCAACTATCCCCGACAAATAATCCTCGATTTCAGCAATACCAATTTTGCTCGCCAGTTTTTGCTATGCAAGCTTCACTGATCGATCAATAATGAATAGCAACGGCAATAACAGTAATGTTAATTCTCTGAGTTTCGGAGATCGATCAACGAAGGAGAGCTCGTCCCGATGAGGAAACCTCGAACCAGTGCAAATTGCTCGAGAGTTCGATCGCGTCGAGGAACGTGTTCGATCATACATTTTAAAACGGTGATGTAAATGCGTAAAATCGTTGATCTCGCGTGATTTATTCGCGACCAGTATACGGTCTATCACCCAACACGCGTTTATTATATCTATAGTGTACATAACTGGGATGCCTGCGAATCGGACGCCGCGATGCCAGATCCTTGTTTCGGGATAATTTCCAAAATTATTTTAATTTACGCAATTGTCTGGCGTAAATTATCAGGCCGTCAGTGGCTTGAAATTTCTCCAATCCCTATTAAGCAACACTGACTGAATATTTCATTGCTTGCAAAAAGAAGAAAAAACAAAAAAAAATTATTAAAGTTCGGAGGAACAGTAATGTTGAGCTAAGATGCTTGAATAGAGCAAAGAGTTACAACA
This sequence comes from Ctenoplectra terminalis, assembly GCA_019453375.1. Classification (NCBI taxonomy): domain Eukaryota; kingdom Metazoa; phylum Arthropoda; class Insecta; order Hymenoptera; family Apidae; genus Ctenoplectra; species Ctenoplectra terminalis. The sequence continues at coordinate 909,959 of SMSQ01010566.1, read as the reverse complement.
CCTTGGTGTTGCAAGCAATTTTTTCTGTTCGAAATTGACGTAAATTATACTTTAACGAACAGAAGGATAGCAAAAAAATTCCGAAACGTAGATTTACTGAAACGTGGGACCACAGAATTATTCGAAACGTTTATTAATGCTTGCCACAAAATTAGAGAAACTTTAATGTTTGTGCCCTCGTAAATGCAGCTATTCAAACTCGAGTAGCTTGCTCAAGAGGGGAAATCTCGAATGAACAGATTGCGAGGGGTAAAAACGCTCTATAATTCACATAAATAAACCAAGGCGTCGTGGCGTCTGCCAGGTAGAATTGTACGACGATGTTACGCCTCGAGGACACGTTAAATTGTTCTCGATATCCGAGTCAATATAGCTGCGTGCCTCCGCAATGATCATTGTGCCCGGTTGTTCCGGTGCTCGTGTCGTATCAAACCCCGAGATGCTCGAACAGACGCCATTCAAGAGCAGGCCATAAATTTCCTGGGGAGCGAAACACTGTTTTTTTTATATCACTCGTCCGGCCTGGACCGGCGAATGCCCCGTTTCATACGAGCCTCGAATTCCTCCCCGCCTTTTTATCGTTCTTGTTTAAATAGCTACTAATACGTAGACAATTTGTCGAGGAGAGAGAACAAGAAGAAATATCTGGCCGAGACACTGCAATCTTCTCACTAGAATCTTAAGACCCGATTCGCTTATTAATAACAGCTTCTTCGTAGGATAAATCTGGGATAGTTGGACTACTTTTTGAAAAAAAGCTACTCCATTGTTGGTTTTTTACATTCTTGTTGTTTTGGACAAATTGAAGCGATGATTATTTTATTTTTTAATCAAGAAAAAATACGATCAAGTCGAAAATAATTTAGGAGCCGAAGTAGGGTTAAAATTATATTTCATAATGCCAACAATAAACGTTTTTATAAATCCAATCGCGTTCAAATCGGTAGCAATTTCCATACTAAGTAAGATCCAGTATTTCAGTTTACAAAATCAGAAGTAAACATCACCTGAATCTCAGATACTTCGGACACAACGAACATGGCTTCCGGAAATCCCTATTTTCCTCTTACAAATACAGAAGCGAACTCAGCGGGTCGTATGAAGACGTTTCGCAGCAATCGAGAGAAAAAGACATCAGGACGTTTGCGCGTCGGTTTTCCGGAGACTTTTGTCGCGAGGAAACCACGAAACGCGTGTAGCGTGGCGACGGCCCGGCCGAGCCATTCAGCGGCAGCTCGTAAATTTTCAGGAGCGAGAATCCTCCTTCGGGGAGGGTTTTGCCGGGACCGAAAGAGAGCGACTGCAGGAGCATAAGGATCAAGGATCCCCGTGGCGAGCGGGCCACGCAGCAACAGGCGGCCCACTTCGCTCCCAGCACACATCCATTACCCCATCGGATCATCCCGTTTGCGCTAGCTGCTTGCAATGAAAATTTATGTCCTAATAAGTGATTTGTACCGCGCTTCGAGTCCTTGCCCGCACCGTTCCCAAATTGGGCGACCTTTTCAGCGTACGACTTTCGAGTAGAACGTGTGCTCCGGCAATTGCGCTTTATGGCTACGAAGTTTTTCTAACTACTTCACACTACAACCTTTTAGACATTATTAGTTTAGCTGTGATATAATTTATTCACGGTGCTTCGATTTTATCGTGCTGTTTTTAGTCTTGATAAGGGTAATCCAGAGTTTTTAGAATTGGAATTGATTGCTTAAAAATTTTGATGTTGTTTTCCGTGAAGTATAAATTGTAACTTATTTAAAAAAAAAAGAAAAAAAAAAAAAAACAGAAAACAAGAGGTAATAGTTATTTCTTTTTTTTTAATTCTACTGAATTCGTCTACCCACTCTTTGGAACACTGGATACAACATTCTAGAAAGTAACATGCAGTCAAGAAATTGAACTCGACGAGCATCACGACTGTTAAACATCAGCCATACTTCAACCCCATAAAAACTCCATGAAGTAGCAATCTTGTGTGGTAAATTAGGTATTGTTAACCGGCTGTATGCAAAGTTCGATCAAGCAAGGAAAAATGACGGCCTCTAAGCGGGACATGCGTATGTAACGTTAACACGGAACTAGCTGTATATTTGACAGGGTATTGCTCATGCATGCTGATTGATTAATGCATACTAATGAAAAGAATTTTTGTTGTTACTAAAATGAAATATGCGACGCGACCAGGAAAACCAGTTCCAGCCTAACGTTCCCGGGTTAGTTTCGCCTGTTAGCCATGGTAATCGTGGATGCGCGTATACGTCTGTACGGTCTCATCAGCATGCGTTGCCAGCACCGTCCGCCTCGAGGATCCTTCGAACGCGGAACGATCTCTTCTGGGCTTGTTAATTTCTTATTAAAGGTCGTGGAAAAAGTCGATCGTTCGTCCCTCTCATTAGCGAGCAATTCAATTGAGCAAATTTAATTCAAGGTTAAACGCTTCTTCGAAAATTGCCACAGTGGACTCCGACGGGTTAATTTTGTCAAGAATCTTACAAAAAAAAAAGAAACTCCAATTCCAGAATTCTACTTTTATGAAGAATAGAAAAAGACTGATAGACTATATAGACGCTTAAATAACGCCTAAATAACGCTCTGAAACCGCGTTATTAACATATAATCAATATGTAAATCTTTTCCCTGTTTACAACTGTTCTGCAGGTTCTCGCGCACTTTTTCGCTAGAGAACTAGATTGCCGCGGACATATGTTACCTTAAAAGATAATTCTGATAAATATAAATCAGTCGCGTTAATATCACGAGCGAAGCCGACACGGGGAATGCTAGTATTTAATATTCTGCCGATTAATAAAATAGAAGTTGCCGAATAAACTTAACCTATTCTACCGCTGCTACCTTGACCTAAACCCGAATAGCACGAACACCGATCAATCGCAAATGCATCAGCTATTTATTGCAATCGACCAAACAAATATGCCCCCGAAGAGTGGACTCGTAATAGCTTCTCGTATTATCCGCTCGTTATCCTTCGACCGAATCGCGCCACCCTTTCCACTACTCGTTGTAACGAGTTCTAGCCATTTGAAACACAACCGATCATCAACAGAAACAGCACGTTAAGGCGATCGAGACCGACTTGTTCTAACAGGGAGAGCAATCGGTGGTTGTTCGTATGGAGAACCACGAGAGCTACTTCAACTGGCACTGTTAGGCTGGAAGGATCTTATAGGTATACCTTCGTGGCCCTTTTTGTGCATGGTTCTTATTTATGGCGAAATGATTGAGCTATGATTATGGGCTACGCAACCAGGGAATCTTCTGTCCGTTGAATAGTGAATAGTCGTGGTTGGAGGGACACAGACTGTTTGGTTGGGACTGAAGTCACGTAGAAACGGTTGTTTCTGGCGTAAGAACCTTTATTGATAGGGATTTTTGTAGGATTAAATGGCGTTCCGATAGAAACTCGTTTATATGAATTATTTATGGAAATTAGCCGACGGAGATGGAACGTGTGGAACACTCCTGTGTTTATTTTTAACCGTATCTATTAACGTAACGTTTATTTATAGAATTAACCGAACGCAGTAAATAGTCGTGAATTTTCACGCATGGGAATCCTGTGTTCGCTGAGAAAATTCCGTTTCACTGATCAATTGTGGAAAAGAAAACAGAGAAAGCAGCAGAGGAATTAAAAAGTTGCCAGTGGATACGGAGAGACTTTCATGAAAGCGACTGGACGCGGATGCGCCTCCTTCCACGCCATTTTCCATCGATACTATTTCGTAGGAGGAACATGTTCTTTGTACATCGTGGTCCGATCAATTTTCTACGGGGTACCTCTGAGGTATCTGTATCAAATTCACGCATACGAACGACAAGGAATAATTTGAAGAAGAAAAAATTCGCCGTCACCGCTACATCACTAAACCGTCCCGTTATTAAAATCTTGGCGAGCCGTATGCTTGAAACTACAATTCGCGTTTGAAGTTTCTTAGACGCGAAGAAAAATTATCGTCTTCTTGCGATAACAGTGAATTAATTCCACTTTAAATTAATATCTCAATTAATTTAATATCAAGTACCCCATTCATTATTCCTACTACTCGAGTGCTGAGAATAAACAAACAGATATTCTGTTTTATCCACGTATCTCATTTACTCTGTAATTATCATACCGAAGTTTACACCCAAGTTTTCCATGCGAAACTTCAATGTATGAATCCTTCAACACCTCCAGCCACAACAACCTCCAATTACGCCCAGCTTACTGTTGGCAGAACTGTAATCTCTCATTTATGAGTGCATCTAGTGGCAAGTAAGAAAAACTCAGAGTGCGAAACAGGTAGAGACTAATATATTTCGATTTACTTCTTTCTTTTGGATCCGGTACTTCTGCCGATGTTGTATATGATCGTAAACTTGTTTCTTTAACCACACGGTGTTGCACCTAACTAAAATTCTATTAGGTTAAACAACACTTACAATTATAAATTTATCTCACAGCTTTCGCACAAACGAAGACTCGGTTTACATCGTATTACTCTTCCCTATTGTAACAACATCATTCTTCATTCAAATATTCTCGAACATTCAAACAAACCAACTCGCGATCGGCCAATTATCACCAGAAAAACCTGAAGAAACGTCCACGGTGGACTTCTCGGCTCTTATTTACGACAGAACGATCGGCCTGTAATTACGCGAAGCCACCTTCTTTGCCGAATCGTTAACCACCAGGCAAGAATAATTGCGCGATCGCTCGATGGACGATGACTGGTCGCGCGAGGCCGATTATCGTGCCGTTTAATAGTCAATCGATCGTTTCTAAGTAGACCAAAGGATTACGGTAGAAGATGAGCCACCGACGTTCGCGGTTGATTCGTTTCGTCGAAGCAAGAAATCGTCGCGCTTTGGTAGCCAGCGTTTCACGATCGTTATCGGAAGCCTCTTAACGCTGCGTGCCCCGCGAACATTAACGCGAGCCGCTTCGCTCCTCTCGCCGATTTTCCGCCGCCAACGCGCGAGTAATGAAGATTTCTGGCGAATTGGATGGTGATTTCTCGTTAATTGGGATTTCCGTACCTTGGATTTGATTGATTTTTGAATCAAAGAAGGGAAATATCAGTGGAAAAGCGTGGGAAAATTGGATAAGTTAATTAAATTACCACGGGGTTAGATTCTTTGCTTATAACAGACTTCACGATCATGAAGAGTCTCGAGATGCATAATTAAACGAAGTACCGAAGTAAATCAAGATACATAATTTGAATTCGAACACATTCTGATCACGTATGATGGAAAGAGGATATTAAGAATTGCGCTGTTCCTGTATCAAATAATTATGCATCGAATAAGTTGAAGATACCGGGAAAAAGAATTTTAATTGCGTGCATCATTTTCTCGGAATACTAATTATGTCGGGATCTCCCCATCTTTTAATTCGCCAACTTTTTGCACGACGCAGCGCACTGGATGAAAAAAATAATTCTTAAAGCAGCTTTATCGAACGATGTCATCTCACCTTCGGTCCCGAGGGAAAAAGTTTGATCGAGCAAATTGCCTGCCTCTCAAAAGATGTTTGCTTACGAGCATGCGGAACCTCAACTTTGCAAATATAATAAGGAATTAATTATATTAATCAATATATTTGCCGTAAACTGCCAAGCATTCCATCTTTTTGTATTCCATCACACGAATCAAACCCCAGACACAAGATTTCACAATTTTAACCACGAAACATGGTCTTCCTCATCTGATAACTTTCGTATATCAGATTCAGCGCACCAAAATACACTTTTAGCGTCTATTATTACCAAGAACAAGGCATTTTAGAAACCTTCGCGCTGGAATAACGGGTATTCTCGGTCTTCAATAATCGTCATTTCTTCGCTCGAACGCGGAAACATCGGATGCGTGATCCGTTTATTTCTCCAAATCGCTCAGGCGAACGTTTACGTATCAGCACTGGCTTCAAAGCGTCGCGACGCTTCGGCCAGCTCGCGTTGTTGAGCACGATCCCTAACGAATCAATTATTTCTCCCTCGGCGCGGACACGCGAGTTGTCTATTTTCTTACGTCTTCTCTTTCGAAGCGTATTCTGCACCATGAAGAGAAACAACGCCATCGTGACGCTGCCAGTGATCAGATTATTCAAATTTAAAATCGTCTGGGGTCAACGCGTGGGTGATTCCTCGTTAGCAGCAATTATATCCCCGGTTACTGCGACCTCACGATTATTTGATAAATAGCTGTGAATTTTATGGAATAGCGAAGGACAGGTTTTCGCGATGATACGTTAAATACAGGAACTGGTTTCTTGGTTCAACCCCTTCGTGTACCGTGAACGTACGTTTGATTTGTGGAACGAAAGGGGTATTGTGATATCTTCTAACACGCGTCGTCGTAGAACTGAACGGCTATATGTAGTAACGTAGCGTACAATCTTAGGTTTCCTAAGCCCAAACGAAAGATATCATTCCCGATTCATCGCCGATTACACAACCGCGTCTCGAATCACACCCAAATTCGAGGCCACTGAAATATACGCCACGTGGAACTTTATTTCGGGGAAATGGTTATTACTAAACGTCGCTGCTGCGCTTTTATGGATCGGACAAAATGTCCGATAGCTCGAATTTTGTGTAAAATTTGAATTCTGGTCGAGATCCTCGAACCGGGTCTCTCAAAGATGAGGCGACCAAAGAAACTGACAACGGATCCTTTGCTTTCAGGATCGTTTACAGAAGACACGGCCAGGTCAGAACTCACCTAGCTAAATTATCTTGGTCACAATTCACCCTTTGACGAGCGGACGTTCGTGCGACTCTTCGTGATTTACGGTCACCCTGTGTTCCTCTCATTCATGCACGATTCCGCGAACAGGCCAATTGTCACGGCACTGTCCTCTCCGTGTAATTAAAGCGAGGCTAGGCTTGCATGAGAGACGGCTTCTTGTTCATGGTCGAAAAATTTGAGAACGCACAGCAGTTCCGTTCGCTGTGCGCCGCGTCGGATGCAAGGCAGGCTTTGAAGGCCTGTTGTACCGCCGCTGGTGCTCAAAGTACGAGCTCTTTCAGTCGAATAAAGCCTCCTGTGCTCTGAGCTAGGTGATTCTAAACGTGGACGCGTGCATTGATCCGATTCGACTCGTCTGTACCGCGGTATTTCATTTCTATCAAGAGTTCCCTATGATTATTAACGAACAGACAGTCTGTTCACCCGAAAGTCTACCGAACCAGCAAAGTCTGGACGTCCATCGGCAAAAATTCTTGCCGCCGAAGTTTGGGAAATCCGTGACCGTAATCCTAGCCCCCCAGTGGCCGAGCAGAGGAAACCAGAAACGCACAGGGAACGGAGGAAAGAACGAAAACGCGGAGGAGGCGTGAGCGCGAGGGAGAGGAAGTCGAGAGGCTCAGGAAAGGAGCTTTGCTTTTCGTATCCCGTTTGGGAGGCCCGTCGAATGGGCTTCGGCCTTCGTTCGTGAGAGGCCGGACGCGTACAGAAGAAGACAGACAGAGAAGAAACGAGCAAGAGAACGGACCATGGAAACGGAGAAAGAAACACACGAAGAGGCAGCGCGAGACGGAGAGCCAGAGGGAAAGAGAGCGAGACGACGAAGGAAAGGGCCCCCCGCGCCTTACAATGCAGCCTGATTTATGGCCCGGGCGCACATACATAGAGTTACACACGATATCATAATACCATTAATTCTTCGTCAAATTCCCCGCTGACTGAATCATACTGGCCGCGCAGTAAATCACGCGGGGCGACTAATGTGAACGCGACCAGCGCTCGCTGTCTTATCTCCTTTGAACCACGGGGGCAGGTGGATCCAGTCTCTTGGACTCCGCTGAATTACTCTTGTCCTGGCCTCGGCTGGCCCCCTCCTTGTCCCCCGTACTCTTTCCTCTACCCTTCTACCAGCCCTAATCCCCCGTTGTCCCCCCCCCCCTGGCGAACGCGACGCACTCTATTTGTCTCCTCTCGTTTCCGTATTTTTATAGCCGACGGCTCTTATCCACGAGAGAATCATTCGAGCCGATTTCACGAGGGACTACCGTCACGGCGGCAGCCACTTGTCGGGACAGCGTTTACGTAATCGCGGTTTCACACAGAACCCCTTGGATTATAGTGTGACGCTACCTTCTTCGAATGGACGCGTGGGCGTTGGTAGCGGTGCCTTCTCGACGTGGATACTTTTGTTTTTTGCTTTTGGTCTCTTTTTTTCTGGTGCTTCCTTTTTTTTCTTTTTTTTCTTTTTTCTTCCTTTTTTTCTTTTTTCCTTTTATTTAGAAGAGACAGAAAAAGTTAATGAATTAAGGGGTGTAGGCTATCACGGTGTTTGACCGTTCGTGGGACTGTCGATTCTGGTGGTCTTTGGCGGTGTCAAGAAGAAAGAATCGGGTCGAGGGATATTTCAGTGGTACAGTTTGGATTATTCGTATTTCGATTGGAATTGTTGAAAAGTATGTCGCTATGATATTCCCACCGAGAGATAAAGAAACCATTATGTCTTTTATTTTTAATTCTCATTACAAGCTTATCTTGTCAAAACAAGTTATATTTTTACCAATTCTAAATTGTGAATAGATTATTGAATGGTTCCGTTTACTTCTTCGGGAGCTTCAAGACTCGCTCCCACTCTACCAACAAAAAACGCCTATTGAGTAGCTAATCATTAGTGTCAGACCCGGCCGTCATCGCTTAACAAATTTCTCATTTATTATTCACTCTTATCGGAATCCAACTTAATCTCGTATCACCCACATCCATCATCTATCCGTCTCGTCGGACCTCAACCTGTTCGTTAACTTTTCTCAGCTTCTATTTATTCTACCTCAACTTCTGACACAATGTTCGCGTAATTTCCACCTACTTTCAAACAACCCGAGCTGTCCTATCGATTATTTTCCGCTATTCTTGCGCTCCGCTCGTCCTTACACGTCGGCCATTCCGCGATAACGCGAATCATTTAGAAAGTGCACTCGCCCCACTGCAAATTGTTCGAAATTGCCCTCTCAATAAATTCTTTCGCACCGCGCAATCAATTTCCAAGCATTAAACGCCACCAATAAACTCGCACCGACTTAACGCCAACAAAATAATCAATTTGAACCTCGATTTTTTTTTAATATTTTGATACACCAAGAATTATCGAGAAATCTTCCACGATTAATAAAAATATTCAAAATACCGTAAAAAGAGAATTGAGCAATTTGGTCACGGTTTTCCAGTTGGAATATCACGGAACATGATAAACGAGCAAGCATTTGCTATCAGCGACGAGTATCGAAATTTATAATCGCTCGGCCAATATATTTTAACCGTGATTTAGCGGCTGTTTAAGGTGGCGGCCGCCGCGGAATAATCGCGCGGCATTAAGGCCCGCGACCCCGCATTCCTGTCGTGACACACTGGCACAAATTTCCGCGGCGCCGATCTACAAATCACCGACTTCTTACTTTTACTCGACCGCGACGTTTCTTTCGTAGATTTCCATTATGACTTATCGCCGATCGGGCGGCGGGCCGACGCACGATTTACGGCCTAACAGAATATTCGTCTCGGACCTACCATTCATGTTTTCGCGGGTTCTTCCTTGTTTTTTTTCTTTTACCTACAATTCGTGTGTGTCCGAAATAAATTCGTTTATGGCGGTCTGTTTCCTTTTCGTAACTCTAGGAAACACGAGAACCGGCAGACTTTCGGAAATTTGAACTTATTTTCGCCGATCGTAGGCGAGAAACACGTGCACGCGTCGTTGGAGGCCGAAATTTGGGAAACACGAAGAGAGATGAGAATTGTATTGTACGACTTAAGAATTTTCTTTGCGTTATTAGCAATCTTTGGATGGAATTATAGCACATCGATAAAGAAACAGAAGTAAAAAGAATCCAGGTTAACAATATATTTTAACTACAGTTTTACTAGGAAACGAAATCGAGCAAAGTAACCCCGTTACAACATCCTCAATAAAATTCCAACAACTCGTTTCGCAACAATTTTCTGACGACTCAAATCACTGCCTTTTCGATTCAAACAACCCACTGTTTTTCGGACCAATTCTCGCCGCAATTTGGCCGAAACTAGCCTACCGCCCAACGCTAACCCGCAATTAAACGCGACCGTGGCGACCGGTCCAAGAAAACGAATAAGAAGAAAAAGAATAAGAAGAAAAAGATACAAGACTTACTCTGTCCGATGTGCACCCTCTTCATCCACGGGTAGATCTGCGGTGGATTGCTGCCGCTGGCGTTCGTTTTGTTCGACGAGTTGTTCCCAGTACTGGACGTGCTGGAGGTCGAGGATGCAGGCGAGGAGGCGGATGACGCGGTGGTCAACGTGGAGCTTCCCTCTGCCACGGGTCTCGAACTTCCGCTCGCCGGCGAGGCAGCCGAGGCGGCTACCGACGACCTCGACGAGCTTCCTGGTGGCGAGGTGAGACCGGACGCTGCCTTGCTGGTGCCAGGTGCCACCAGAGGCGTCGGACTGTTCCTCGAGGTGGACGTGGTCAGATCCTGTGGCGACGCGACGCTGGTGGAGGACGTCGAGTCGGCGTACTTGCAGCTCGACGTGGACGGTGCCGATGGCGCGGACGCGGCCTGGAGAAGCGGCGTCGTCGGGTCCGGATGAAGCTGCGGCTGAGGATGATGCTGCTGCGGATGATGCTGAGACTGCTGGTGCAGGGTATGCTGCTGCGAGGTGGTCGTCGCGCTCAGTCGAGGCTGTGGCTGCAACTGCGTGTAGTCTATCATACCGGTGGGCGCCGTGTGCTGCATCCCGGACGCTGGAGTGGCGTAAGGATGCTGAGGATAGTGTTGCTGAGGCGAGTAACAGGGTGCAGGGTAGCTGGTTGCCGCTGCATTTGGATTATAATAGTCACCGCCCGCGGGTGATGCCGCCTGCATAGGTTCTCCAGGTGAATTGGCCGTGGCTCGCGGCTGTTGTTGAGCCTGCTGACCCGCGTAGCACGACGCGAGAGAATTGACGAACTGATAGGAACTCATGGTTCACGCGAGTACACCCCTCGTCGACGTCACTGTACCGATCGTTCCACACGTGTACGGTTCGACATTCACGAGAACAACACCACCGATCTGCTCTGGTCTCCAAGTGGCGGCAAGTTACGCGCACTGTCGTTAAATACAGGACCGTGTCATCGCTGGTCGTTGGTCTCACGACGACAACGAAGGTGAGGACGATGACGATGGAAACGGTAGCATGTCACACTGGCGGGTTAATACGAACGTGCGTGTAGGTGCTATCACTTTTAAGGGGGAAAAAACGAGCTCACCGTTCTCTTGTTCCTTTGCCTCGTTCACACCTATCGCGACCTGTTACACGCGGATAAACACGTCCCTAAACGATTCGATAATGAACGAGGGGGATCGCGACGAATAGAAGGAGAGGCGGCCGTGTGCCGGCAGGCGGGCAGAGTCTAAACCGACCTGAGCCGAGTCGAGTTTACGAGGGCCACGTGGGCCTGGGCTATAAAACTGTCTTCTGCTTCTTTACGACCTCACGAGTCGCAATTACCTACAGAGAACTCGTGGAGGCAGCGTGCAGTAGCGCGTAACAGCCGGCTTATCGGGTCGCCCCATTGAAGACGAGACCCCGTGCACTTCTTTATTTCTTTCTTCCTCGACGATTTATTCTCACGAATCACCGCGTGTCCTTTCAAACGATATACACGAAATCCGCGCTCGTTGCCGCGATACGACGATCAAACGAACCAACCGATTATCCTGACGAAAGATTTGCCGAAGAGAAAAACGAAATCGACGAACGAACGCGTGATCGACGCAAGAACGGAACCGTACTGGATGATCTCTGTCCGCGGTGGATCCTCGGTATGCCGGTGTACCGATATCACCGCATTAGGGGGTGAAGCGTTATTGCCGCGACTCGGCGTTCACCGTTCCTGTTGCGTGCGCGGAGGGTGGTTGGTATCGTACTGAAGGCCTCGCCACGATCCAACGGAGGCCCGGTGTGTGCGGTAGCTTGTCACGTGCCCGCGCTCTCTGCGTGTCAGAGGAGCGCCTCGACCAATCCCCGTCGTTCGTCAAACCTTGATTGGTCTCTCCGCCGGCGTAGGATTCTTCAACCCCGTTCCTTGCGTCTCCGTCGGGTCTGTGTGGTGCTGGTGCTGCTGCTGGCGCTGCTGCCGTTGCTCGCTCGTGTGGTGGTGTTGCCTGGCTGCTACCCGACGTGACAAGAGCCGACGAGAGGGGTGTGCGAGCGAGACAGGAAATCCGAGGGGTCACAGAGAGGGGATAGCACCGTCAGGGGGGCTAATGGAGAGATATTCGGGAGCCCCGAGAACCGATGGTGGGGCGAGGATCTCTTCGCTTCTCTCTCTCTCTGTCGCCGTCGTTCTCTCCTCTGCAACCTTCTAGCCACAACGTCACCAAGAAGTAGTCTTCCGCTTGCCGTCTCTGCGAGGGGGCAACGCGCGCACGCGCCCCCTTCCGCGTACACCCTCGTGCCGTCGAAAGAAGGAAGAAGAGGTGGTTCCCCGCGAGAGACTGCCACCGCGTTCTGCTCGATCACCGATCGCTTCGATCGTCCTCCGATCGCTCGTCCTCTTCCACTGGTTTTCAACTTCTGTGACCGATCTATCGATAACCCTAACGGTACCGTGCGATCCTCATCGTCCGACTGGTACTACTGCGAGGTTACGTTTCCCTCAGATCCGACGCGAAGAGAAGACCACTGCTATCTGTCCACTTCCGGGCGCATTTCGCGGGACCCGCGAGCCGGACGGAATCCGTGTCGAGGAGCGAACGAGACGAGAGCCGCGGTCGGAAGAAGGAGCGCGCATAAGTCAGCCGGCCGACCGCGGCTGACAGTTTTATGAGAGTTTGATAGTCTCCGGCGCGCTGTTCTCCGTTGACGGTGCCAGAGGAACCGGAACGTGTTCGTTGGAGAGACGAGGCTGCTGTCGTTGGTTCGAAAGAGAAGAGATCGACCGAGGGAGCGAGAGGAAAACACGCGCGCACTACGCACCGCACTCTTTATTGTCCCATAAATTCAAACCTGTTGCCCATAGCCGAATGAGAGGGACGGGCTGGAAGAAGGAGCGACAGAGACCGGAACAGGGTGATGAAGAGAAACAGGAAGACGGGGTGATAGACGGGGTGAGAGAGAGGAAAGCGTGCACGAGGTTAGGAATCCTCTCCCAATCGCGCGATCCGATTGACGCCCCCGTTATCGCATGTACGCCGAACCCGGACGCAACTCGTAACTCACTGAACCGACTGAGCCGGTCGAGAGGAGAGCCTTCGGAGTTTGCGGCTCCGAGCAAGCAGAAGCATGTGTGACGTAGTAGCCAGTTGGTCAAACGGGGGGCACCGCGGGGTGGCGACGTACCGGTGGGGTTCCGGAGCGAAGGGGACGGCCGAGGAGGCGGAGCTCTCCTTGCTTCTCGCGGATAACGCTTCGCGCTCGAGTTCGCCGCGTTTCTTGCATATTTTCCGCGTTCCTTCCAATTTGCTTTTCTCGAAACCGTTGTCTTCCTGTTTTCTCTTGCTCTTATCGATCATCTTAATTTACACGATCGACGTTACATCCGTGCGTCGTTGACGTTTTAAACGATTATCTTTTTCGCATCACTTTTATAATTACGAACGTAAAGTTCTCACAGAACGACACAGTCTCGCTCATCGTAGCTGGATCGTTTCGAAGCAAGAGAAAAGCGAGCGAAAAACGAGTAGTGTGCCACTCGCTCGCCAGATGTGGCAAGTGCGGCCGTTCCTGTTGAATTGTCGCGCGCGCCCGCCCCCGGCCGCCCCACCCCTTCCTCAACATCGCCCCACCAACGCTCCACCGCCCCACCATCACCAACCGAACTGGCTATCTCTTCCACTTTAAGTTCTCTCGCGGTTGTATACGTGTACGCGGCCATCCCCACCACCTCTTCGGTATTCGCCACTTCGGAGCCTGGTATTTGTCCTACACCTACCATCCTTCCTAGGCCTCTCTTTCCTCGTCGCGGTGGCGTGCCCTCATCGCGCGCGCGCGCGCGTCAACCGACTCGTTCAGAGGGCGAAAGACAGAGAGAGGGAACGATAGAGGTTGACAAGTGATCGCGGATCAGACACGGTTCATCCTCGCCTCAAAGCATCGTCGAGTCGCTGGAAACGCGATGATCACTGGGACGTTTGCGGATTCGTCATCGCGCCGCTTTGTTTTTGCGCGGCAGTCTTTGGAGGGTCGCGTTTCCGGTCTTCCGAGGGATGCTGTGGAAAGGGTTCCGAAGGGGAGAAACGGGTTAAGGCGGACCGTTTATATTTATGATTTAATTGTACGGTTTTGGATGAGTATTAATTAACACGGTGCGAGTACAATGAATAGAATTCTGGAATAATATTTATTTCTGCATCGACGGGGATGGATGTTTTGTTAGATTTGTACTGTGCGTTGTTGAAAGTCTGATTGGTTAGAATTTAATAAATTTACCTTCTTTTAACACAATTATAAGATCGAGGCACAGGTATTTTTGTTATTTAATGAAACTTCGTAGATGAGAAAAAAACGCGGTCAGACGGAGCGATCGAAGTAGCCTTCTTACCCCTGTGCTGTCTCGCTCATCTTTCCAGCAACGCATAGTACTTAGCTACTCTCATTAGGTAACATAGTTTCTCTACAATTATTCTAAAATACAAGGACTGAACTATGCTAGAAAAAATTTACATTTCTAACGAGGTTTTATAATTAATTTTTCTATGCTAGATGATAATATATGATCTATCTGTTTTAACATGGTCTACGAAACAATCTTTATTCTTTTTATATAAATGTTTGTCGCTCCAATATATCCCGCACTTGCATAGAATCATTCGTGCGCACTTAAACTATCTTCGTTAAAATTACGAACGTCCAATGCTCGAGAAATAAAAATCGTGCCGATGCACGACAATGTTTAACCAGGACACAAGCCGAAATAACGAAGTCATCACGTCAGGATGTCGATGTATTTCAAACTGACGTAATGAAAGCCAAAGGCATCGAGGGGATCAGGTTGGAAAGAAGTCGGGCACTGTCGGAGCATTTCGGTCCGATCCGCATTGCCTCGCGGCCGCGTGTCACTCTTTTGCTGTTCGACCGCCGTCTCTCTCCAGCTCGACGTTTCTTCGCTCTCCGCCTCTCTGTTCCGTCGTTCGTCCCATTAGAAATTCTAATAAAGCCGTCTCAGGTGTAAAAAACGTATCGGGACCCCCATGAATCACGTGTCGCAAAGCAGAGCCGCCAGGACACGTGTATCTGTTATGCCCTTCTCTCCGCGTCGTGGACGGGGACGCTTTGCACTGCGTCTTCTCCCCTCCCCCTCGCTGCACCACTGGTAATCTAGCTACCCGTCTGGATGAAACGGGTCCCGGGAGGTAATTATTGTCGCTGATACAGGGTTTTAACTGGCCGCGAATTATCGCGAGGCTGCGTCTTTGTCGGTTGCAGGTAGGAATAGGATCAAGTGGTTTGGAAGTTCGAAGTAGGGTGGAGAGGATACAGGAATATGTTTAACCAGTGCTACGGTCTTCCAGATTTAATCGTCTCGATCGAGTTTCTTGATTGTCAGAGAATCGAACCTTTAACATAGCATTAAAACACAGAAATGAAGCATATTAAATAATTTCGTTGGAAAAATTAAAATAAAGAAATGAAACGAAGATCGAGTCGGAAACAACTCGAGAGTGAGAATAGAATTAATTTCAGTAAGGATTCAGTGATATTCAGAAATTATTTCGAGCGTTATATTTCATAGTGTTGATATTAAAAATTTTAATTTAGGTAATAAATGTTAATTTTAATTTTTACCAGGGTTACCTAATTTCTCGAGGTCGATATCTATTCGGTGAATTGATTTAGGGTCCGCAGGAACACGCTGAACTTGATCCTACCTCCGGTTGTACGACACGCCGGAGACCAATGACGCAATGACTCGTGCAAGTAAGTTTAGGAAGCAGAGGTTTAATGTGGATCTTGTCGCGGTTGTGCGCCTGTCACGATGCTCATATATTAAACCGCTGCGTGGACGGTTTCATGCGTTTGCATAAATAAGGGTTGCCAGGTCGATCGTTTTCTTTTTGTTGTCGATGGCCTCGTCGGCTGATGCTTCTTGCGAGCTAATAGAGACGGCTAGAACGTAACACTTTGAATACTCCTGAATACACGATTAAGAGCATATATAGAAAGTGACTTTTAATCGATAAGAAATAAAAAAATTTTAAAGTTTCGATACGTTAACCCTTCGCGGTCGAAAACCGGAATATTCCCGGCAAGCTAATTTTATTATCTATTATAATCGATGGTGGATACCAAGATATATAAAATTCAAGTATTTCTTTCTAAAATATCCATTAAACGTAATTTGAAATTGTAAAACAAATGAATTGAACACTGTTCGACCGCGAAGGGTTAGGTCGTTATTAAAGCTTCCAAAACATTCAAGATTAATAACCAATATAAAACTTGAATCTATTAAAAAGCTTCAGAAAAAAAAAAATAAAAATAAAAAGAACCTTATAAACTCCTCGAGAAGGAAGTAGAAGCGCGAGAGGGCTGATAAATTCCGCGCGGGTTACCCGGACAGGGCGGAGAGGAAAAAAAATATATTCAATTCGAGGTTCACAGCTAAGACGCGTTGCAGAAAAACCAATACGTATCCGCGTGCCGGCCATGATGGATTGCCGGAGCTATGGGAAACTATCTGTCAAGCACAATATCGACCCTCGCCCTCTTCGTCCAACCCCTAGAAACCGAAGGTTCACTCTCGCTGCCAGCGTTCGTCCCAGGGTTGTGTTCTCTTTCCTCGCGATGTAGCCTCACCTATACACTGCCGTACGAACCTTTTCTCGGCCCCCTTTTTCTTCTCTCTCTTTCTCCCCACTTCTGGCCGAGAGTCCGTGACCATTTCGCAAATGGCACATCTCTCCTCCACCATAGATCCCGCTGCGTTTGCATAAGAAAAGAGTTCGGAATCTATACTTGAAGACCAACGAACTGGCGTGCACGAGGAATCCCCGTGATAAGGGAAAACCGTGGTTCCCATTAAAATGCTTTATCGATCGCCATCGATGCCTCGCGATCGACCGATAACGACGACACGACTCGCGATTCACCGGATTCGTTTGTCGAATCGCTTTTCTGCACTTGCTGGTAGCTCGTTGACGCGGATCAAGCCTTCCCCGGCGGTCTGAATTAATTTTAAGAAAAAAATGATCTCCGATTATGCCTGAGCTTACTCATGATTGCAGAGTACTTGTCGCAGACTTTTGTTTTGAATTATTAAACAAGGAACACTAATAGTTTTGTAATGATTTATTTTCGGTTTTAAATATGAGCGATATAAAATTAATTTATGAAACTTACTTTTAGTCGACTAGTATCTCGTCTAAGGTACAGTTAAAAAAATATGAACTTCTGTCACATGGGTGTTAGTATAGTCTATGATTTTTCTAAGCTCTTAATAAATATATTTGTATCGATAAAAAATTATAATTATAAGATTATTATAATTTGAGGTATATGCTCCCCGGTTATAAGAGCTAGCTCGTTTTTTATTTGCAAAATTTTGTATCACTTTTAAGGCGTCAGATAAATAGTAATATTTACATCGTGTTACTAACTAATAGGAACATTTAGCGTCATTCGCGTGCATGATTCACAAGGTCGAGGTACTCAAAAGTTATTGCAACAACAAAGTGAACACGCACGCGACGATAAAAAAAGAAGAGTACCTTATAAATAATATAATTACCGTTGCGATTCCGATAAAAGTAAATCTTAAATCGAACACAGATTCGTACCGACCCGTNGAATTAATTTTAAGAAAAAAATGATCTCCGATTATGCCTGAGCTTACTTATGATTGCAGAGTACTTGTCGCAGACTTTTGTTTTGAATTAAACAAGGAACACTAATCGTTTTGTAATGATTTATTTTCGGTTTTAAATATGAGCGATATAAAATTAATTTATGAAACTTACTTTTAGTCGACTAGTATCTCGTCTAAGGTACAGTTAAAAAAATATGAACTTCTGTCACATGGGTGTTAGTATAGTCTATGATTTTTCTAAGCTCTTAATAAATATATTTGTATCGATAAAAAATTATAATTATAAGATTATTATAATTTGAGGTATATGCTCCCCGGTTATAAGAGCTAGCTCGTTTTTTATTTGCAAAATTTTGTATCACTTTTAAGGCGTCAGATAAATAGTAATATTTACATCGTGTTACTAACTAATAGGAACATTTAGCGTCATTCGCGTGCATGATTCACAAGGTCGAGGTACTCAAAAGTTATTGCAACAACAAAGTGAACACGCACGCGACGATAAAAAAAGAAGAGTACCTTATAAATAATATAATTACCGTTGCGATTCCGATAAAAGTAAATCTTAAATCGAACACAGATTCGTACCGACCCGTAGAGCGACGATTACGTTTTCGCGGGATCTACAAGATTCAATAATTCGAACGCGCACTTCACGTTTTTTGAGCAACTTCAATGAACACAAGCTTCAGAAATTCGCAAGCACACTTGAGCTTCGTTCGAAGACTCGAGAAAAAGAATTCCCAATCGTAAATTAAATAAAAAGAAATTTTTGAACGAATCAAGCGTAAGAAGGACGCTCTTGCACGCACGAGGTACGTTTTCGGCCATCTTGTTTCGTGTGAACGGCGCAGCTGCTGAGCAATCCCCCCACTCTTCTTCATCCCTTAACTTTTCGACTCCCCACGTTGTCGCCTTGTGTCTCAACTCGCAACGAAGTATCGGTAAATTTTAAACCGTCTTCCACTTTCAGTTATAAACATTTCTTCTTATTAGAAACCCAATCTCGCTTCAATTCGCAATCTTGTTATAGAAGTTCTCCATAAGGCCATCCGCCTCGTTTAAATTCCAAGACAATCATAACTATATAAATTTTCTCTCGTTACAAGTCATCAGGTTTTTCGAGTTTCCTTTCGTTAAAAGTCCAAGTTTTTCTCTTCCAATTTGTACCCTTCCGAATTTTCTTTTTCATCCATTTCCATTCAAAGGCGCTCCAAACCCTCAAATTCCATTTTACCCTCAATTACAAAATCTTCTTCGCCACAATCTCAGTTTCCTATGCAAAACAGCGGTAAATTGGCTTCCTCGTCGCTAGGATCAAAGCAGGGCTCAAAGAGGAGCCAGAACGTCCGTCAACTCGACTCGAGCAAATCTCTTCTCTTCCTGAAAGCGCGTTCGGAAAGGCGTAACGAAAGCGGAAGCGGTGCACGTCCACGCGACGCTGAGTCAGCGTCATTAATCAGCCGAGTATGAATTTTAGCGGACGCGTCAAAATATTTTCGAAACGTCGACTCGCGCTTCTCTTCGAAGCGGAGATGGAGCGTGTTGTAACGCGAACCGATCGACGAGGACCGTGCCGAGCGAAATGCAGCGTGAACGACCGCGCTTTCGGGATACCTGAGCCACAGGATGCTCGGCTGTTTAGTTCATTCGGCCATAAATCATAGTGGTTGCAGGGTCAGCTGGCCCGATCTTGTTCCGAACACCACGTTCCATGCTCACGATCGACGGTAAAGCTCGAACTTTGCTGCGCGCTGCTCACAATTTAGGTTTCTTGGACTCGTTATATCGATCGGTCTCGACGTTCAGTTGGATTGCTAAACGCTCGATGGTTCTTGAACGTTTTGTAGCGAGCTATTCTATGTTTGAGGTACTTCAGAAGATATGACTAGTTTGAACGTTGAACAGTAAATTAAGTGCAACGTAGAATGGCCATAAGTATTATATTCTTCTCGATTAGTCGAAGCTACTTTGATACTTTGCACTTTGCTTCGAGAATGATCGAGAGAACGATATTATAAATTGCCACAAGCTATGAAATTATACTAACCAGTCTTCCATAGTCTATCAGTCGATCCAAGAGGACATTATGGACAGCGTTATAAAAGCGTTATACAAGCGTTCAGGATTCGGCATGATGATCAAGCTTTGACATGTGGCTTCCGTAAGTTTCTTTCTGGAAGTAGCCGTGATTGTCGTATATTCCCTGTTGCTGTTGCTGATGACGATAATGTAGATACGCCTCGTGTAGTCGATGATGCTCTTGGATAACGGAAGTTGGTTGACTGGACGTCATGGCCTGTCCCGGATGCATCATGGTTGTCGCTGGCGTGGTGGTTGTTCCTGTGACGAGAAGTCCGTCGATCGGTGATCCATTTTGGCTCGTTGAGACGATGTCTTCTGTATTTTGTTCTACTCCGCTGTAACCGAGTTTGCCGTCTTTTTTCGCCTTCATACGTCGATTCTGAAACCAGATCTTGATCTGACGCTCGGTCAGACAGAGGGCTTGGGCTATTTCGATGCGACGTCTTCTGGTAAGGTAGCGATTAAAGTGGAATTCTTTTTCGAGCTCCAGAGTTTGGAAGCGGGTGTACGTCTGTCGGGTCCGCTTGTGTCCGCTGCTGTTCGTGTCGCCTGCGGTGTGTGAAATTTTGGTGTAGAAGCGAGCAAAGTAAGGTTTAAATTTATTTTAAGATTATTAAATTATTCTCAAGCTTCTTTAAGAAAACTCGTCCAGTGAATTTTTTATCGAATTTAAGAGATGCAAAAAAGATAAATCTTCGCAAATTTAAATATTTTTTTTAATATTTTTTGCCACAATAATTCTAGAAAAATTCTCTGTTACAAACCGTTAGAGTAAGAAGACTTCATCCACGGATAGTCCACCTGCCGCTGCGACTGCTCCTCCGTGAACTCGTTAGACTCGTTAGGACTTTGCTTCCCGTTATTATTATCATTCACATAACCACCGTAGCCCTGTTGTACGCCGTAATCCGTGGGCGAGCTGGGTGTCATCATCGAAGGTGTCACACAATTACTGGAATGTGGCTGGGTAGGATACCCTTGATATCCCTGCAAGTATCCATTTTGGGTTTCTGGCTGCTGAACTCGTTCTTGAGCGTCCGGCAGAAATCCGGCAACAGGGGACGTCCTATCAGTCGAGGACGTTGGCGTGTAAGGCGGTGTTTGACAGGAAATATGCGGAATACTCTGTCCGCTCGGTGGCGTGACTGGTTTTCCTCCAGAATTGACGTAACTTTCACCGATCGCTTCTTTCCCATGGCGTAAAAGAGTCTCCAAGAGACTCGAAGGGGGTGAAATTTCCTGGCCAAGCCTTTGCGTATAATCCGAGCTGGTGTGCAGCGGATGATGCGTGGCTTGATACGCGCTATCAGGATACATAACCTGTTCATTGGATCGATCACCGATGGACGACTGATAAGGCCAGTAGTCCGACTCGCTATTGGCGAAATACGCGGAACTGGTCATGATGGTAGGGTGACTGTATTCAGGAACACGATACGATGATAATTCCTGTGATGGATTCCTAATGACACCGATTGGAGCACTTGTGACGGGACACGTCTCATGAGTGACTCAACCCGTTAAGGAGCCACTCGTGATGTACTCTCACTTCACCAAAGCTTCACTGAACGATCCCGTCCGAAAATTCGGAATTTAATACAGAGCATCGAACAACTTCACTAACAAGCACAAGGAGACCTTCCTTTCGCACTTCCAAAACCATTGGGTAGAATTTTTCCAAGGGACGACAAGCACAGAGAGGTCCTCGCCAGGCCGACTTCCAATGAAATGAAACGACTCTTGTCCCCGTGACGATTTCGACCGTCCATGGTGCACGGGGGGTTCCACGCGTGCCAAAAAGGGGCACCCCGGCAAACTTTCACCGGTTTATTACCGTACCACGCGGACACAGGCGTCCCAGGCGGAGGTGGAGGGGACAGGACCGAACTACCCCTCGTGCTACACAGGGCTCTGCGTAGCGCCTCCCGTAGAACTCCGGGGCTACCGCAGGGGAGCTCTCTCTTTCTCCTCTATCAGCTGCCCTTTGATTCAGAGTTAAGGCCACCCCCGACACACGCACCCGATTTTCGATCTGTGCCGCAATCCCCTCCCACTATTAACGCTATTCACACAAAACCCATATTGGCTCCCCTTGCGCCCGACCTCGCACAATGCCTCTGCCATGTGTGCTCCCCCTCCCCCTTGGACTGGGTGCACCCCATCGGCCTATCGGCGGAGACCGACCCCCCCGAGAGGATGTTGCTTGGCAAGACGAGGTGATAAAATCGGATATATTGATAAGTTGGATTTAACGATGCCTCTGAGGGCCAGGGAGGAATATTTTTCGAAAAGGGACGAAAAGGAAAAATCGAGGTTGAAGAAGAATGCCTTTTAGGGGTTGTTCGGATAATGTAATGAACGTAAAGTGATTCTTGAGAGGATGTTATGAAGAATGTTATGGGTTGTTTGGATTCTTGGATCAAATTCGAAGACGTTAATAATCGAGTGTTTTGCCAGATTTTATGTCGCTTTTTTAATCGCAAGATTCGTGACAATGGAAATTTCTGACAGAAATGTGCACAGCAGGGTTTCAAAAATGTTCGATGATGCAAGTGTTTTGCAATGTTTTCAAGGAGAGAAAGGAAAAGACTAAAATAGATATTTCGTGCGGGTAAACAAAGAGCGCACGGCGAAGCTAGACGCAGGCAGTCTTGCGAGTGACGTCTCTTTCTAGAAGCCTGACCGGCGACGATTAATCAACCCTGCTGAACCCTCTCTTTCTCTCTCCCTCTCCTCTTTCCTGTTATATACACGTGCATTTAGCACGTCTCTTCTGCCCCCGTTCACCTTCTGTATTTTCATTAATCCCACTTTCGTCCCGACGTATATGCGAGGAGGGGAAACGAGCGGAGGAAAGGCTGAAGAAAGCTGAAGAATTATGAAAGTAGGCTCGGCTACTTTCAGAGGGAGTCCGTCCATTTAGCGCAGCACCGACCGAATCGTAATATCTTTTCTACTATTTTTCTTTTATATTGCGTATAAAATTCTATTCAATTTTTAAAGTGTTTTATTAACCCTTATGTGGACAACCGGATACCCATTTCTATGTTTCAATTAATAATTTATCCTATTGTGAACATGTCGCAGAATCGCTCCGGATCCGCATTATTTAGAAAATTTACCTTCGATTTACGCTTTCGGAACAAAAAATTTATGCAAGTACCCAGTTATCCCGATTATCAAACAGCCATGAACATTTTGGTTGTTCACACAAGGGTTAAACGGTACATCATTATGCGGTACCGTGCGTGAAACATTTTAAATATCATCAATACCTTATTTAACCGTATCATTAACCACTCGCTTATTAATAAGTCGGTTAATTAAAAATAATGATGCATTGTGACCCACGAAATAAATTTACAATACCCTCGTTGATTCAAGCACCACACCGGACTGAAACCAGGATTAAGTGAGACACAATCGTCAAGCGGACGCTAACGATCAGCTTACTCCTAAAGGGCTCGCTTCGAAACAATTATCGCTCGGCGAAGATAATAGTCGGCTTTGCGGACAAACTATAAATAGTAAAGTAACCCCGAAAAAACGTGATTGATGATGCGTTCGACGCGGTGACCAAACCTACGGGGACTCCGGCCGGCTGATCAGGATGGACACGCGTCCGAGCGCACACGCGCAAACCTCCTATGCATACACGTACGTTTTCACGCACACCGACCAGTAAATGATGCTGGGAGAACAGCATCGGAGCTGGGCTCGCGTGTGCAACAGAGGAACAGCCACGATGATAATAAATAATAATCCGCAAAGGGCGATACTTGTGGGAAGGAACGAGGGTCGAGAGCGTTTCGCGAACCGTAAATGATTTTACCTACTGACTTAATTTTCCTCGCTCGCGGCAAATTCTGTTACCAGGCTTGCCGTTAACGAACGCTTCATGGACACGTGAGGGATAGGGAGATGTTGGATAAAGAAAAAGCTGTTGTTTTCGGCCCTTAAGAATTATCAAAGGTCTCCGATCGTTTCTCTATGCTTAGTCCAGTAACTGTAGTAAGTATAAAATTCTAGGTTCGACAAAATGGTGGATTCTTAACACTTTGACGCACTTATTTAAAGAAAAGTACCGAAGCTATCATGATTTAAAGTTCACAATATAAAAGAGAAGAATCTAGAAACAATCGAAATTCCTTGAAAGGTGAATGTTAAATCCGCAATTCTCAAATAACTTATACAATACCGATCAATAAAATAGTCGTTGGTAGCATGAAGTCACATATACGCGATATCGGCCAATAACTGTAGGCTATAAAGAAATCGCGTGTATGTAACAGCAGTCGTCGAAGAGTTAAAACTTACACAATCGTCACGCACCTGTCCCGCAATTGTTTCGAAATATCAAGATCCAAAAATGTTACTCCGAGACCTTCCACAAACCAGAAGTCAAACTTCCGACCACCCTACAACCGACGACCTTAAAACCTCCCAACCCCAAGAAGAATCAAGATATCGAAACTTGAAAACCATTTTGAACCGTGTAACGCGTCCACAAAGAACACCTAAAGCGAACAACGTTGTAGCACGGCGGACGCGAGTGCGGAACAGATTTTGGGAAAAAACGAGGCAAGGGTGGCTGTGAGTGAAAGTTTTATTGCTCATTGTCGCGGAGCGGGGAATTTCTCGAAGGCGACGTCCTCCTTCGAGCCGGCGTCGCGTCCCTCCGTATACCTGGCGGGCACAAAAACGCGGGGAACAGCTGGCAATAATTCTGTTTATGGTGTTGCACGATTCCGGCCGTGCCGACGACACGGCCGACGTAAAAATGAAGACACCGTGGCCGCCAGCAGCGGCTTCTTCTCTTCCTCGGCAACACGGGGTGGGGATAACGCGTGGGGAGGCGCGTGTCTTCGAGCTGCTCGGTTGTTAAGGGACGCTGCTATTTACGAAGCGGACTCATAAAATATAAAGACGGCGCACTTTGGCTGCAATACGTCATCCCAGGTGTCGTTCAGGTAGTTTGCTTAATACTATATCTGGTTTGGTCCCGCTGTAAATAAGAACCTGCCTTTTTTTCTCCCTCTCTCTCTCTCTCTCTCTCTTCATTCTTTTCCTCTCGTTCCCGTTCGCGTTTTTCGTTGCTTGACCGTGAACAGGAAGACTCCGAGGTCTATGCGCGATTTCACCGTATAATTAAGATTCGCGATCATACGCCACGCTGTGCGTCTCGTTGAAGGCCTTGCGACGATAATTACGCCGGACCCGTCGGCTCGAGGTATTAATTATACGTGGAAAAGCTTGCGTGCCCTTCGAATCGGCCGGCGAATCGACCGATGCCGATACCCAATAATTGAGAATTCTTTATTTTACGCGAAGGGGTTCTTAGTGTACACACTGCTCATTAAACGGGGGGGACTTCGTTTTCAGTTTATAACGAATTGGAAAATTAAATGGAATTCAGTGCATTTTTTATTCAAACGCGATCGAATATTCATTCGCAAGAAAACTTTGGTGACTCGAATTTTAATTGAAATCTGCTTGTAGTATATAGTACGATAAAGTATTTGTCTATATTACTTCAATATAGTCAAAATGGCTGGTTCGTAATTTCTCATAGAATTTTTATAAATTCTCAATGGTACATTTTCGGGAATTTCCCCTGATTTTGTGTGGAAAAATATGCCCAAATAATTGTTACCCTTGTTATAGGTTTTTTTTCAAACACCTATCACTTTGATCCTTTTGCTACAAACAAATCTACTTAAATCGCTGGTAGTTCTAGCGTTAACGAAGCAGGCGCCTTCGATACACGCATCTGTGGACGGCTGGGAAGAGAACAGGGGGGCGAACCAGTTACTTTGAATAAGGATTCTTGCTCGCAGGACAAATTAAATTGGGGCTCTGCGTTGCGTGAAATGGCGCGGTATCTCGGGGGGTAACATATGTGTGCCCCCGTCCGCCTCGTGTACCTTCCTCGAAAGGGACGGAATTTTCGCCGCTAGGGAGGGCGGCGTTTGCGACCATTTGGGAAAATTGGGAATATCGGGATCAAGCCAGACGGTCTCTATTATTGTTCGATTGATTTATATTTTGTTTGCGTTGTACCGTGGCTGACTTTATGGTTCTATTCGAACGAACGCTCGAAACTTCAATGTTTGCAGCGTCGTGCTGCTTTTTTTTCGAAGAGTCTGTCGTTTAGAAAAGCTTTGATGTTCGATGGAAGCGTGGACGATAAATGAATAAGGGTTGAAATTCTCCATGGATAACGCGATTGTTTGAACTAGGATGAAAATGCGATTGGAAGATGGAAAGAGGTTGCGGTAGCATTAGAAAATTCAAAATGGACGTCTTCGTGCAGCATGCCAAGGGTTTAATGGCAGCGTTCGCGAGCAAGAGGCGAGCAGGCGTTTCGGGGCGGAGCGGAAAAACCGCTGAGCAATCGTTCAAAGGGCGGCAGATCTCTCGGCCACAGCTATCGAAAACTGGAGCAAAAAGCACGATATCTTTTGTCACGCTTGCGATGCAGCTAACTTTTTTTCACGTTCGTTGCAACAGAATACTTGAAAATGGGTACGATTTAAAAATTGAAATAAATCATTTCCATGTTCAGTTTTTAATTTCTAACTACTTCGAACTTGAGTAAATTAAACGAAATAGAAAATATAAGAATATTTTAAAGAACGTAACGATCTCATTTTTTAAATGTAATCTTTCGCAGAAAATATATAAAATAACTTAAGATAGGAAATTCTACGCGTGAACCTACGATTCCACTTCATGGAACGGCTTCCCAGGCTGCGGAACTGACGCGTTTAACAAGCTTTACCGAAATTTAATAACCCTGGGCCCAGGTACGAGGCTCGTTCACGGCGTTCCTTTCTTCTTCGGTCGAAATCCCGAGCGGCTACTTCAGAGATTAGGACCGAAAGGGTAAATATTGACACCTATTAGTCGGCGACTAATTCCTCGAGTGTCGGTCACGCCCGTTGTTTCGAGTCCCGAGGGATTTGCATGGTGCTGAAATCGCGTTTTCTCAAGACGCGTTCACTGAAAGCCAAACGATCGGACTGCGACAAGCCTCCTCGAGGGATTTCGAAATTTAAATGCGCCAAGTACGACCGTACTGGTTACCGAACACGGAACCGTTGAAAAGGGGACTCTGTCACGGGGAAATTGCGATGAAAGGTACTGCCTTTGCTGGTGAAGGACTGTAACTTAGGTCGATGTCAATATTTTTAGGAATATAGTTAATGTTATTATCCTGTGACTTAATTTTTTTTATTTATATTATGTTGAGAAATTGTTACTTTTTTTTTTTAATCGTAAGGTTTCAATTTCTTTATCTGTAGGCAAAAAAGTAGAGACTAAAAAGACGAATGTATTTTAATGAATAAAAGATTGCTAGGACTAGAAAGTTATGTTTGCATCGGTTTCTTATATAAAAATTGATTTTTCCAGGAAGAAACATCTGTTCTGACCACTTTATATTTTCTTATAAATCAACGCGAGACAGGTAAAATGTTTTTAAAAGGAGCGTCATTTTCTTCCATCAAAGCTAACTAATTATCCAAGTCATAAATGACGGTGCTTGTTTCCACGTCCTTGCTAACAGCATTACGTCGCCAGGTTTTGCAACAGAAATGCTAATCTTTGTTAAAATTCCATCGTTCGACCAAAGGATCGCGTTACTAAATTAGTCGCGCACTTGCCACGTCCATCAGCCGGGTTCCGAAAGCGGAATAGAAAACGAGCCGACGCTCCGTGTGTGTTTCGAATTTCACAGTCGTATTTGCTCGCGAAGAGGAAATTTTGTGCCTGGTCTAGTGGCGTAATAAACGCACGTCAAATATTAATCAACGAGCCAGGAGTCGATTTTCTGAAAAGAGGTTTCTCTGCGCGTAAACTCGTTTTTTACAGGCTTCTCCGAGTCGAAAGTCGGAACTGGTTTGATCGTTCGAGCAGAAAATATTTGAACAAGCTTCCAGTGTTATGAAATACCTGTGATCTCGATATTGTTACTTTCGGCGAAACATTTTCCTTCGAATTTAAAGCGAATCGAGAAGACACTTCCTCGAAGATATTTATTTTATCCCTTATTTCATAAAGTTTCTATTGCATTTCAAATACTAAAGCTATACAGTCCACCCCACTATTAAAAATAAAAAAAGGTACTTCCTTGAAGACATTTACTTTATCCCTTGTTTCATAAACTTTCTATCGCATTCCAAATTATGGAAAATTAAATACATGCAATTCACCCCACCATCTACAGTAAAGATCACCCATCTTGCATACAACCTTCCCATAACCAACAACAACCTTCGCTTACACCCCCCATTCAAGGTCTCTACGTCACCCAACTAAATCATTTCCCTCGATAAACCCAAGGATTACATTCCTAACGTTATTGATCACGAGACATCAAGCATATACCCCGCAGACCTGTATCCTTCGTAAAGAGGTTGTCCGTCGAAGAGGAACACGGTCGCCTGGAAAAAGCGCGTCTCGAGCGAAAAGAGACACGTGAACGAAAGATAAACAGAGAAGGGAACGTCTTCACGGGATCCCGAGCAACGCTATCGATCCCCGCATTCGTTTGTATAACGTGTTTACTTCTCACCGCGGATATCTTCTCTCATAGTCTCTCGGCGAGCTGTCTGTTCAGACTGCGAGCGGTCCGAGGCACCCTCTTCCCGATCGAGCTCTCTCTCAGCAGGGGTGGATCCTCGGCGAACGCGGAACTGCCACGGGGAAGAGGGGGCCGCTTGAAATATCATTTATCACCGGTGGGACTGTCAATCCGAGGCGCATTGATAGGATGATGGTCCAGCGACGCCACGACGGTGCCGCTGATGTTTCCCGCTCGACGAGATTCGACTGTTCGATATTGGAAATTAAAGTCGAGACACGGCGGAAGGAACACGGGAAAGATGGTTGGGGGCGGAGGAATTGGATGGGAAGGGTAGAGGAAGTGGCGAGGGGTTGCTTGTGTTCTCGAGGCCCTTGAGGACTGTGGATTTGCTGGGTTAATGCGGAGATTGATACTGGGTTATTGGCGCTTGGTGTGTATTTAGGTGTGAAGGACTCTGGAAGTTCGTCGAATAGGATTTTGCGATTCAAGTCGGACTTGAATTCCTTGTGGAACATTGTGGTTTCGAGGCAGACAATATTTGGATATTGTTGTCCGCAATTTTGAAAATAATATTTCTGTATCGAAACTCGGAGAATTTTATTTTATTCCGACCTCGTTCGAACCCTTTACAGATTGCTGTCTCGATACACAACTTTTTCGAGGTGATACACAGACGAGATACAAATCCAAGCGCTGTCGTGCATTTATTACTGCAATTATATTAACAAGATATTCCCAGGACGGTTCCATACATCGTACAGAGTACTAACTTTTAGTACGAAATCGTTCACTAAGCGTAACGTATATGCAATTACACGAGATTTTCATCGATGTTTCTGGATTAAACATCGCCGAATCGGCGGAAAGGCTGAAATAACACAAAGGCTCGTTTTTCGGCTCGGTTCTTGTTTCCTACGCATTTTTAATGCGATACTCCTCCCCCTCCGATTTTTAATTAATGCACATTAATCTCGTTTGCGTGGAATTACCACTGGTGGAATCGGCCGAGCGTGAATAAAATTAATGCGCATAATATGTATGAATGTAATTGATGTCGGCAAAGGTGTTGCTCGTAATAAAGAAGATCGTATAGTAATTTCAATATTTTGCATCGACCCACCGTCAGGCCAACGAACATTTGCACGTGGAACTGAAAATGATCCGCGAATTCGTGAAAGCTTGTAAAAATTATTATCACTAATATTAGAATTCAGGATAGTCATAAGATTCACGAATGTTTGAAATTCGCCCATCGTTCCCTCTTTAAGAGTATCGACGTTGTCGTTTGCGGTGGCGCCCATTAAACTCTGGTCTCCGTGGCTGGAACTTTTTTTAAGTCGCTGCCACCGCCGCTCACAGCCGGCGTCTCCGTTCGAAGGAGCGTGGAACGACTTTAAAGCGCAATACAATATCGCGCCCGGTCGAAGTTAATGAGAGTTTCGCGTGTTCCGGAAGCGAGCAGGCTCCTCTGTCGCCGGCAGAGACGGCCACGCTTCAACCCTCTCGCACGGTCGCGCGCGCCGCCCTGGGCCACTCCCAAATTTTGCACGCACCTTAAATACCCTCGCGCAATCAGCGAACTGTGCCGCGAGCATCGCAAAAACTGTTCGATTTCTTTTATTGGACGCAAACGACGAGACGCTTGATCTCGTTCGGATCGTTCGAGATGGCGATATCGAGGGTGATCGTAAAAAAATATATCGCTGTGAACGAGGAGTGAAATTAAAAAATTAACGCAACCATCGTAGATTGAACAATGATTGTTTTAAACTATCAGAAATAAATAAGAAATAATTGTTTCGGAGCATCGTTTAAAAAGTTCCAAATTCCAGCCGAAGCTCGTGCAGGGAACACGAGGACGCCACGACGCTCGACCAACAAACCGGCAATGCATCGTTAGCCGGAACGGTTGGCAGATAAATGACGTGGTCGCCTCGCATCTGACGTGAATGAAGCCAGGATGGCTTACCTACGTGTCTGTTGGCCCGTGCGTGTACCTACCGGACCCACGGTGATCGCAATGACTACCTAATGATACATTGAACCGCGTGTTGCTCGTGCACACCAGGAACTTTGCATGGCTTTCGTTCAAATCGACCCTTCCTAGCCTGTGAACGATGAGGATGAGCTAGAAAACATGGACTATTTACGGATGAACGGATGAGCTATAAAACCTAGGGTTAGAAAAATTTGTAACTGAAAAGAAAAGGTATTGTATTTTTTAATTAAGTACTTTGCGAATTTATAAATCGCGCAGAAGACCGACAGAATTAACGAGACCAAGGGAACATAATTTTTTCGAATTTTTATTTAATCTCGTTGACGTTAGTGCCGACGTCATGCTCGCGTTGCGCGCTTATATTCGCTCCTC
Source organism: Ctenoplectra terminalis (assembly GCA_019453375.1). NCBI lineage: Eukaryota > Metazoa > Arthropoda > Insecta > Hymenoptera > Apidae > Ctenoplectra > Ctenoplectra terminalis. The sequence goes on along the minus strand of SMSQ01010566.1, from coordinate 879,125 downwards.
CGCGTACGCGCTGCATCGTGGTCATTTGAAAGACATCAGTGTAATGAAGTTTATTATGGTAGCATGTGCTACATTAGAGCATAACGTTACGGTAGCATATTTGCGTTATTTCATAGAGACAGTGTCACAAAAAAATAATATGGAAGCCTGTATTAAATCTTGATTATCCGTCAGAGTCTAATTTACGGCAAATCTTCGCATCAAACGATACCAACTGTACAGCCAACTATTGTTACACTTTATTAATTTCATTGCGAGCTATTCCTAAGCAGCTGTTTAAATTATCGTTCGAATTAAATTGTGGAAACTATTTTATTGTTCGTCCCATGCGACCCTCGTATTTATCGAGTCGTCGCAACAATCACAATCGTCGTTTCAAGGAATAAACCAAGTCCGAGGAACACGTATCGCGCTCGTTGCGATACAGCAATCGGTTATTGACCGCGAAAATGCTTTCGCGGCGAGCGATACAAGACCGTGGAAAGAAACGACGTTCCGCGGAAAATCGTCGAGTGACGTAAAACTGGGTAACCATGCTACGACTTATCAAGGCCGCTATTTTTCTAACTTAACCGTAGCTTATGCACACGAACAAGTTATTCCAGATGATTCTCTGGTGGTATCGATGAGGCGTTAACCTTTGTCGATTCTAGCGAGACTGACTTGCGTCAAATCCATGTTCCTCTTAATTTTATTCCATTTCATTCAGGTTAAGCTATTCTGATTTACGTTGACTTAACTTTATTAACGTAAGATAACTTAACTGAATGAAACTAAATGCATCTGAATTCAACTAAACTGAACTAAACTGAACTAAACTGAACTTAACTTATCTGAAACTAGTTTTAAAGTGGCACTCAATCACAAATACTTAACACAAATTTCTGAAAAGGCTAGATTGAGTACACACGGTGTTAACGATTTAAGCAGATCCGTAAAAGGAAAGTTCGATGGCGAACGAATTCGCGGGGGAATTGCGCGGAACGGGGAATAGCGTTCGAGACAAGACTTCGCGCCGCCATAATTTTCCATGAAACGGTGTTTTAATGCCGTGACTGAAATTAATCGGCGCGCATTAATTAATAGACAGTTAAATTCAACGAACGCTGTAAAACCGGTAGCCAACTCGGTGCAGAGGAAAAAAGGAAAAATTCGCGGCGATATCGGCGTCCTCATCGCGAGTTCGTGCGGTGTCCGAGGAAGTAATTAGGCAGGTACTTCCAAAGCCATTTATTATCACTTGGCTATCTCACACGGTCGAGCAATATTCGCGTACCCCTTCATTTTCGTCTTGCAAAAACTGTTTAGGTGGTCGAAACGGCCGAACAAACTATTAACGTGGTTATCTTTGTTCTTCTGAGTGAGTTCTAAATTTGAAACGGATCACGAATCTGGTTCCATGCAGATATAGGGTAGACCCAGGCGAATCGGATCATTTTCTGTTTGATAATGAAAAAATAATAGTCAAATTTTAGAAACCTAACTCTTAATTAGGGATTCGTAATCGATACCCGTTTAATTTGAATATGAATAACAAGATTCGCCCTGTGATCTCATTCGTCTCGGTCTACCCTAAATGTCTTCACGTTCACAATTTTTTGTATCGATCACTGCCTTACACCCTAACCTAATTTTTATCGAGTCACCGACCCATCCACCGATATTTCGCTTACCTTAATTTCTATAAAATGAAATTATAGTATCCTTGCTATTTGAACTTCAACTCATCCCCCAAAAAAAAGTATCGAAGTATTTCTTCACCTCCCATTTGCTTCAATCACAAACTACCCCTCCAACGCCAAACACGGTCGCACAATTTGTCCAGCAGTCGTTAATTAACAAGAGCAGTCTCAATCCGAGCAACCTCTCCCCTTATCGAATAACCGATGAATCAGATAGAGGGCCAAGGGATCAGCAGTAGATCACCGGCTACAATTATCGTGACATCGACGACTGCTGGAAAAAGAATTAAAGTTTAGCTGTCGCGGAAAGGGGACTGCGCGGTGGACGAAGGAGGGAAAGGAGGTAGCGGCAAACGGGTCTCGGTTACGTCCAAATAGAAATTCAATTGATCTTGTCCGGTAGTGTCAGGCAATCCATCTTGTTCCTTCCGCCGCGTCCGAAGGCGCGTCTTCTAGCCCGCTTCCACGTCAGGTTTCCGCGTTTCTCGTTCTCCGGCTCTCGGTGCCGCGACTCCGTTCGTCGCCGGGGTAGAAAAAAACCGGACAGCTGTCCGGCCGACCGCCAAACTGCTCATTAATTACGTTCCTGGGGCTCACTCACACGCGACCGTGACTGTTTGTCTTTCCACCCCGTTTTGTCGTGCACCGGACAAGTCGTTCTGAATAAAAATCGGGCTGTCGAACACTTTCTCACCCCGGTCTTTCGTAGCGCATCATTTCCGGAAATTGACTTTGAAGAAAGTTTTATTTCAAACTTCGCAAAGTGACGACAGTTCTTAGATACTAATTAGTAGCAGGAGTGGTAATCGAGGAGTCTTTACTGGAGAGTGTTTTTATTTTCAACTAATCGTATTCTTAACACAGCGCATCGAGACAGCTACTGTCACGCGCGCGTGACTTTGCAAAGCCATTTTTGCAAGCTGTACAGATGCGAAAAAAGTGCGTGGTAGTTTTAAGTTACCAGGTTTCATAAATTTCACTTTAGCGGTGTTAAAAGTTCCCGTACAATACCCTTAATATTCCCGATCGATTTAATTCCGAGTCAAACACGGAGATTAATCACGATAAAATATCTTCCACCCTACTGTTAATAAAATACTCACCTCGTTTTTCAGCAAACATCTCAACGTTTCACTTATTTAACCACCCGTCAACGATTTTCCTAAAAATCATTTCCGATTGTTTTCGCGATTGGAAAAGCAGTTGCTTCCGCTGCAACAATAATCGAACACAACCGCGCACGCAAATTACTCTCCGACGACCAACGATCCTCCATCTCCATGTTGCATCCTCCGTGCATCGGGATAATAACGATTATTCTCGGATTACCGATTTTATCCAAGACGACCGAAACGAGATATCGTCGCGATAGCGCGGCCGCGATACGCAAGGCCGGCTACCGGCTCCGCGTCGTTGATGCGCGTGCTTCCACGGCGTCGACTAATTGGTGGTACAACTTTATTACTCACCGTTAAGTAATGACGGGCCATGTTAAGTGCGCCTGTTTAAAGACCATGAAAGGGAGCGTGAGTACGCCGATACAGGCAGCCGATAAACGCGCCTCTGCGTCCGGCCGTGGACGCCACAGAGGGTGCCCTCTCTAATAAGGCGATAAGGGTCGCGATTCGAGCGATTTCCGATGGCTCGCGGCGATTTCTTCTCGTCTAGAGACGGACGCCCATCGACAACGCCCATATCCGGCACCGAACGCCTGTGAATTTTCTTTGAACTTTGTTCGTGACGCGAATATGCTTTTATTTTGAGAACTTTGGGGCATCGTAGAGGTAGATGGGAGAGCGAAGAGGTGTGTTTGGAAGTTTTTATATCGGTACGGACACTGTGCGACCACTGAGTAAAATATCAAGGTCTACTCGTGACACGACGGAATCGAGAAGACAGAATTTATATTCCGGAAGCCACGGATGTCGTCGATGCTGCGAACGAAAATCGACGTTCGAGCGCGGGAATATTTAAACAAACCAATCGTATTGCGTATACTTTTTCGGGCTTTCTAGGTGCATTGTTGTATTGAGCGTTGATAAATAATTGTGACGAAGAAATGCAGACNACACGACGGAATCGAGAAGACAGAATTTATATTCCGGAAGCCACGGATGTCGTCGATGCTGCGAACGAAAATCGACGTTCGAGCGCGGGAATATTTAAACAAACCAATCGTATTGCGTATACTTTTTCGGGCTTTCTAGGTGCATTGTTGTATTGAGCGTTGATAAATAATTGTGACAATATATTATTGGTAGAAGTAAATACTTGGGTTTGTTAGTACCAAGTTTCTTTATACCTATTTTCTCATGTTATTTTATCACCGAAAGGAGAGAATGAATTATAACGGAACGAAGTTAAGAATTTTTCTAATAGAAGCAGTTCCATTTGACGATCATACAACAAACCGATTTCGAAACGATTCCGAGGTTGACTCACGGGTCAAAGACACGGGGGTTCTCCATGCTGGAAAGTCCGCGTGCGGCTAGAAAAAAGAAAGCCAGGCGTTAGCAGCTACTTGCGGATAATTAATAATGCCGGGATCAAAAGTGTGCCCATTGAATGTTCGCTCATTCACAAACGATCTCTCTCCGCCCAGATGAATGCCGGACCAGATCGTTACAAGGGTATTCTACGGGCGTGCCTCGCACGGGTGTCTTCAGGTCAATACCGGCGGTTCGTTGAATACAATTATTAATGCCGTCATTAAGAGCATTTACCATTTTTTAATGCGAACGATCGGAAAGAAATATAAATCATATCCGTCCGCTCGGCCAGCGTGCGTGCACAAACCTTTCCTCTCAGGTTCTCGTCTTCGCGCGATCCTGTTCCCAGCTTGTGCTCTTTGCCCCCTCGCTCCCTTTTTCTTTCTTTTCTTTTCTTCGTTCTTCGTTGGACGATTTTGTAAAGGGAAAAAAATTGGGCCATGGAAGGTGCGATCGATTAAAGGGGTGCGTAAAGTTCGCAGGAATGGAACATTAAATTTTAAGGTTACATTTTTAAACCATGAAATAATTATTAATAGAGACGACAGAAATGTGAAACATATTTACACAAAAGCTATTTTGTATTTTGTTTTCTAATCTGAAGTAAGGTTTAACGTTTCCTTTAACACGGTTCCCATTTCGAGTTTAATAAAGCCCTCGTTGCGGTCGGATCGCAGGCGGTTATAAATTACGACGAAAGAGTTAACCGGTTCACGAGAAGGGAACAGGGTCCGCGGAAATTCGGTCGTTCTATCCTCGAAAATGTATTTTAATCGCAGTTAAAAGAGAGGCCGTGCACGGGGGCGAAACGCGTCTCGGTAAGAGACACGTGTCAACGCGATAAATCGTGCCGATGTCCGACATACGGTTTGCTTTGGACGGCAAATTCAGTACTACGTATATATAACGTGTACGCGTGTATAGTATAAACCATCCATAGGCGTCACCGTCGAAATCTAGCTCGTTTTAATCTATTTTCAACCTCGTTGCGAATTAATTTGACAACCCTACAATTCGTGTCTCTCTGAACACTGACTTGATAAATCAGACATCCTAAAAATAAATTGATACATCACGTTCATTCCGATCAATTTAATTTTGAAGATTACTTAATACATCATGGATCCTCACTTTTTATATCATTTCGAAATCTCTAATCGACAAGGAAAATATTAGAGATATTCTCTAGATAAATATTAATATTTAAATATCTTTAATATTTCGAAATGATACAAAAAATCTCTGATAATTGCTTTTTTTTCACTCAATACCTCTTTTTTTCAGCCGCTCGTGGTCCATGGAGAAAACCAAGTTCCGTGACAATGGACCAACCAACGAAGTTACGAACGAGACACAATGATACGGACTCGCAACTCGCAGGCGATGACTCTTCGACGCAGTCCAGGGATGATCTCCGAGTCGGAGAGAAGAAGTCTCGAGAAGCATGGCAGAGATTATATGGGGCGCGTCCATTCTAACGTGCTCCTCTATTTTCTCCTCTACCCTCGATCGCTCGTTCTCCGTTCCTCGGCGCGTCACGCTCCTTTCGATCCACTTCTGTCGTCCTCTTCCTTCTTTCCTCGCTTTCGCGCGACCGGGAACCGCGTTACGCGCGGTTTGCGTCCGCACCTCGGCCGATTATTTGTTGCTTCCGTTCCCGGGCAACTATTTTCAACCGACTGCCTGTGTAAGACCGCCTCGAGCACAGAATTGAGCGATTAACCGCGATCGAGATACGCTGGAGTACCAGAGAAGTCGGAATCGGTATGCTTGGTTTTCGATTTTGAATGTTGCGTCGGTGTAACATGTTGTAAATGATGTTAAGGGTTCGCGGTGAATCGAGGAAGTAGCGTATCAAGTAATTAATTATCTCGTTTCAACTGTTTTAGTTTGAATTTTTAAAAATAATAACATATTAAGAGAGATAGCATTCAACGAGCAAGGTCTCTCCGCCCATCGTCCAATAAAAAACCAGATACGAAAACCCTCTCCAATCGTTAAACGATCCTCAAGAAACGAACCGATAAAACTCGATGGCGCTCGATGCAACCCTTCCCATGATTCCGGACTCGTTAAGAAGTCCCCGGTCGTCCACGCAGTCTCAATCCGGCCTCGTAATTAATTATCGACGCGGTTCGGGGTAAGCAAGGAATCGTTCGGGTTCGCGGAATCGATAAGAGTGTATTTTCGTGTCCGTTCAAATGTCCCTATGTTTCACCGCGTCTCGAGCAGTTGCACGAATGGCGAATAAGGTAACCGGCGATGAAAAATCGAAGCCGATGGTCCAGGTAGGCGGTCGCAGGTTCTCCAGGAACGAAGAGATCGTGCTTCGTCCGCTCGTAACCACGACTCGCCACGCTAGGGAGTTATGGCGCCGGCTGGTGGTACGCCTGCGAAGTGTTCGCCCGCAGAGGGCGTTATCGGGCGGCTTAATCGAACGATTAATGGCACGGTACGCGTAAAAGTGGCTGGACGAAGCGACGCGAAAGGGAAACAGGGTGGGAATTAGCCGGCATGAATGAACCATGTGCCGCTTGTTAAGAGTTGGTCCTCTACTCGAGACCGTATTTCAATAAAACAACGCACGCCGCTGACTGATTGACTAATTATCGGTCGCGCAGTGGACCCAACGGTCCGGATCAATACGCCTGCTAACCGCGAGCTTATAGACTGTCTCCTTTCCCAGATCCCACAGATAATCCCGAGATGTAGGGAATTCGGATTTTTATCGTGCCCGATGCACACCGAAATCCTAATTGTGACTTTTCGGTTAATTAACGCTCCGAGGTTACGGAGAATTTTTCAAAGCGGAGCAAAGAGACAGCGCAGTTGGCGATTGATCGTCGGACACGCTCGGTTGGTTCCGAGAACCTTCTTGTCGGGTTACGATATTTCTCTAACTTCAAGATCACTGTTAGCTCGTAACACTCTCGACTCTATTCCCGAAGAATTTTTCGAAACTTTTTTTTCTGGTCCCCTATTAAAACAGATCGTCAACTCCGTACGAACGATTCATCCTAGTTTTCCACCAAAGCTCATCCATTTTCTCTAAATCGAGAACCAAGTACCGCTAACCAACACCGTTGGATAAGTGAATCGGTAATCAACAGCAATCGATTCGAGTCACGAGTCTCAGGACGCGTCCCCTAATCCTCCAGCCAGGTGTCGAGATATCGAAAGGTGATGGAACGGCTCGAGACGCGTTAAATATTGAGCCGGTCACGAAGCACACGCTGCTCGGCCGTAATGAGCCTGTCCCCCGCTATCTCCAAGGATGATACCCGTGCCTTTCCACTCGCCGATCAGACGGCGCTCATTAGCGACGGATTAATACGATCCTGCCGAAGGAACGACCGGACAAATGCACGGTAGCCGTGTCCACGGCGACGCGAGCCATTCGTTTCGAATATTTTGCCGCGGTGGACGCGCGTCTGCCGGACGCCGCATCTATCTCGGCCCGCGATCGCCGGAACTCCGCCGTAAGGTCTTTATCGGCCATCTGGATATTAAGCCGACGCTCGCGTTGCTTAATCAGTGTCCACGGAAATTCGAGGCGGCCCAATCGGCTGCGTCGTTGGATCGTGGATTAATGAGTGTGGTTTTTAAGTCGGAGTCGGTTCTTCGATTTTGGTACCGAGAAATTATAACTCTAGTAGGTACCTTTGAGCTCGGAACGGTCAGGAGAAGGCCTAAAGGTTAGGAAGATGGGTTCTGACACATTTATTTGGAACAAAATTGAACGATCAATCGAAAGAATGTTCCAAGAGTGTGGTTTTTGAATATCAAGCTTGAAGTTATACAGGGTAAGTTCGGGATAGTTCGACCAATGGATGAAACCGACCGATATTAACATTTTTAAATAAAACAAATAAAAAACGCCAAGTATTACTTATTTATATTCAAAATTACTTATGAGCTGCTTTAATTTGCCCAAAACAATAAAAATGTAAAAAAGCCAACATTGTACTGACTTCTTTCCAAAAAATAGTCGAACTATCTCGGCTTTGCCTTACAATAATGGATAACTTTGGAGGAATTTTTTACACAAAGTTCGGAAGGAATATTTCGGCTACCGTATAATACTTTGCAAGAGGATCGAATCCGAACGTCTTGCGTAGAAGTAGATACGATTGACCAAGGTTCCTGTCAGGCCAAAGTCAGGTTTGACGCCAGCCGGGGCGATTTATCAGAATAATGCACACGCCATTACCCCGGTGTCCCCACCTTAAAACCAAGATCTTGATTTCGCGCGAAGCTCCGTGTAAGCCTTCGACTTTCTTCAGGCTTCCCTTATAAGTTCCAATCTACGCTTGTAACATTGTCCCGGTTGTCTTCGTTGAGACGGAAAAAACGTTGTTTCCTGGCGAAAAATCTTGCTCTTCTCGCAATTTTGAAGCAACTGTAACAGAAACACAATTTACTTCTATTTTTGTATTTACAAAATATTTGATACGGCTTCGAGAAAATATAAAGCAAATTGTTTTTTTAATTTTAATAATATTCCTAGGTTAGTCGCGCGAATTTCACAGGAAGTTTTGCCCGAGTTTCAGTCGCTGTATCGCGAGTAATCCGAGATCGATGCGAGCGCGAACGAAGCAAGGAGCTCGCGTTTACAGTTCCAATTAAAGCGGTCGAAGTGGCGGGCGAATTTACGACGAGTTGATTAATGGGCCAGCGAGGTATTTGTCACGTTGTTTACGAACAGCCGAAAGAATAAGTTGACTGCTATAACTGACCGTGGAACCAGATTTATCGCGTTATTATCGATCCGTCCGTCCACGGAAACGGCAGAAAACTGTAATTGAAAGACACCGCTGTGCCGGCCCACGAAAACTATTCGAGAACGGTGGAAAGCAATATCCGCGACTGGCAACGCGAAACTAATCGGAATCAATCAAACTGTAGTATTTATTTTGATCGTGTAATTGTTGGACGATTCGCTTTCAAAGATTCATCGTTTCGTAATCGAATCATTGATAATTCTATGAACGGGTGTAACGATCTTAACTTACAAAAATGATTAAATTAATATAAAGAATATTAATTTTGATTATGAAAATGGACTAAGTCATATTTAGTTTTCAGACGTTTAGACTTTTGCGATTTTTAAAATTTTCACTTGGACCGGTTTCTTAATCACCGGCGCATATACCAGTTTGATAAATAGTCGCTGAATAAGGGCAAAATTCGAGAGACGAAAATATTCAAGAGGTTCCTCCGCGGCGCGTATTTAAACTCTTTCAGCGGCCGAGGTATCGATAAGCAGAAGAAGCCGGTCTACCCCGCGTGTGTCGCGACCTGAAAAGCTTCTCCTACCGTGACTGCCGAGATTTATCGTTTAAACGCGCACTTACGGCCTCCGGTGGAGGGTATTGCATCACACACAAGCGACGATAAATCATCAAAATACGAGCCGATGACGGGACGCGAAGAAATAACATTTAGTAGCTGCCGCGAGGGATTTCATCGAGGTTGGTCTTTTTTTTTTCGAAGAAAATTATTCGGAAAAACGTCGATACAAGAAATAGAACGGATGAAAAATAATCAGAAATCGTCGATTCGAACAGTCCCGAGGAAGATCACAGATTCTCGACAGAAAACATCAGTATTCCACGTTCGCGACGGCTTCTGTGCACCAAACGCGATGAAATTGAAGGAACGTCACGCTCTTAGAGCCGAAAAGAGAAAGCATAAATCAAGGAAGATCAAGTTTATCGGCGCACACGAGAGGAGACCTCGTCGCGAGTAGAATCGTAGCGCGTGCTGCGAAACGTTGAACCCTCTTTCGGTTTATCTGTCCGCTGCTGTAAAAAGGAGTATCGTCTGTGCGCGATACTATGGCCGTCATTCATACGTTCTGAAAATTAATGGATCATGAAGCCCGCAACTCCTGTTATTTACGTCTCAATGCAAGCCTGCTAATTCGATGGATCTCATAAAGGGGAATGGATGTTGTTTACTAAAATCTATCATTGATAAACTTTCGATTTACTCGTTATAGACAGACTAAATTCAACAGATACCATCGAAACTTGTACAAGTTCTCTTTTCTCAAACGTTTCGGAAGAGCTAAACGCATTCACCGTTTGGATACTCGCAAAGATTTCGCTTTCACAGCTCGAAATAATATTCACCTAGTGAGTGAGCACGAGACGCTTAATGCTCATTACCAGATCTTATAGCCAACGATTTTCCTATTGGCTACCGTCTCCGGCGATCTCGGTGATTCATGGATCGCAATTATCAAAGCACGAAACTCCCCCGACCGACGGTGTATTAAGTGGACGAAACGGCGCGGCAAGTCGCGATACAATCGTAACGTGTAATTTAGCCATTAAGGCTGACCGTGGAAACCTAGTTCACGGCGGTCATCATCATTTCTATCATCCGTGCTCGCGAGCTAGCAAGCGTGCGAGCGAGCGCGAGTCTGATCCCGAGCCGTGGCGGCCGGCGACGACGCCGATGCATTAGCTATTTAATGCGAGCCTCTTTAGCCTTGGCTAATTGATGACTGGATATTAGCGTAATTGTAATGAGGCGAAATTACGGCAATCACGCGCGGTCTACCGTCTCTTACCGGCGGAGAGACGCCAGTCTTCGGCTTTCGGGAAGATCTTCAAAGAAACTCGCCGACGTTTTCTCTCTGCTTCTCTCCCGCCCCTGTCCTCTCCTAACGCGTTGTTTCCATCGTTGATCTAGCCTCTGGTATTTACGGTATGCGACCGCCGCTTTTTGATAGATAACGGTACGCATTTTAAGCCGATTCTTCGTCCGCGAAGGGTTGCGCTACCAGTTTGTCGTTTTTCTGACGGAACGCGATTAAAGATCTAGAGAACAATTCTGAGTCACGTTTCGGAGCGCGATTAGGTTCGGGTTGAATAATGAAGAAATTTTGGTATTTTCAAATTTTCGGTAAGGTATGCTTGTTTTTACGCCTATCCTTTGGGACAGATATCTTAGAGACGTCGGCCATTTTTATATTGCCGTGAATTTAGGAGCGCACCTCTTTTTTTATTTCAGCGCGCTTCTTGGTCGATGACAAGATTCGAGTTCTAGCCAGTTCGATGTAAAATATATATATTTCCAGTATTAATCTATTTTCATTGATTTCGCGATTAAATTTTTCTCAGATCAACCGTTAATCATCCTACGATTAAAAACCTTAAGATATCAGAGGTTCGTTAGAAACTCCCTACGAAGGATTTTGAGATAGATAAGTTTCACAAGTAAATTGTTAGAAAGTTCAGCGTTGCAACGGAAAAAGCAAGCCTAACCACCGATAGCGAACACACGCACTCCATTTCTGAGAGATAACACGATATCCATGCAGCGATCGTTTTCAACCGTTTGCGCGTCAAACGATCCCTGCAATCTTCCGCGATCCCCGCGCGATCAATCCGCGTGGCGAAACGTGTTATTTCGAGAAGAAATCGAAGCAGTGACGGACAAAAATATAAACGCGTTGCCTCCGGTAGCGACGAGAAAGCACGAACTCGTGGCCGCTTATTTAGACGAGCGGCTATAAAGCTGATCCCCCCTGTTTTGATTTGTCGGGTCGGTAATTCATCTACCGTCTAGCCGAACTCACCCGCAGGATAGATCAACAGCCTGGGCTTACGGGCCGGGCTTAGGGGATGAAAACGACGCTTAAACGACAGCCATCTGTCGGACGAACCGTGAAACTCCTGTCAACGATGTGCTCCGTGTCCCGTGGCCGGTAAAGGACACTCGATCGCCCAAGGTTCATGTATCGGTGGGTGGTTAACGATAACCCCGCGATGGAATACGCGGATTATGATAACTATCAGCGACAAGTGCACACTCGCGTCACACGATACTCTTATCCGACAACTGGTTCGCGGCTTAAGTGGTCCGCTATCCGTTGCTCTTTTCTCGAGGCCACGTTTTTTTCACCATTCGTGCTCGTCCGCCATGATGGATTATCCACCCTTACGAAAAAAAATTCAATTTCAAATATAAGCATAACGAACGGGACGGCACAGGGGAAAGGGAGGTACTCCGTTGGCTTCAGCTGTTCGTGTTTGTTTCTCATCCGTAATGCGTAAATGGTGATTGTTTCGGCGAATAAGAAAAATAAAAGAAGGTGGATCTATCGCGTTCTAACCGATCAGACCCGCATTCCTTCCGCTCCTTATTTTTCCAGCGACGCACGGCGCATATGCTCGTTGCCTGTACTTAGAATTTGATGAATCATTCGTTGGCGAAGAATGTAGATCGAATTACGTATTCACGGAAAGATTGATACACCTGCAGGATTATGGACAGCGGCTATTCAACATTAGACGAAGGTGTGGACAGCTCGATCGATTAGACCAGCCATCCGGCCTACGAAACGGATGCATTCGATTCTTACTCCGATAGAATAACTGTTCTTCTAGTTTCTTAAAAGCGTGGATAAAGTAAGCAACATCGATAGAAAATCTCAGGGACTGTAAGCGTGCTCGAGATTTAATGGCGCTTGACGTCAAGTTTCGCGGAAGGAAACCGTTCGGCGTGGAGTTTCGGCTCGAAACGATTGATATAATCGACAGCCGTCCGACGAGAACGCTCGTTAGAGAGCCGCGAAACAGCGGATTTATTATAACGTCGGACAGCGCGCCGCTACCGAGCCGGCACCGATTTTTCATCCCGTAAACACGGCCTGATTATTTATGAACGTGCAAACGCACGCGGCACAATCGATTTCACGGAGGCAAATTAGCCCGGACTGCCGGCAGATACGGGCATTAAAATAATAACGCTCATCGCATTAATGGGTTATAATAATTAGGGAAATTCTTGCTCGCCAGGAGGATCGGTCCTGGTTGCGAGAATCGTTTCTGTTCTCTTCCTCTCTTCCTCTCTTCCCGTCTATAACTGTGATATCTCTTGCTTTCTTGCCACGAGAATAGCTTCCTATCGCCTGAAAGCCTGCTTCCTTCGCCGTGAAACTTCCCCAGATTTATGATCGAATCACGATACTTTCTGCCCTACTGGCTGCTCCGCTAATGAAAGCCATGCTGCCGGAATTAATTAGAAAGAATCACGCGATCTCGATGACCAGTCGCCAGATACGCCAGCCCGGTCAAGTATTTCGCGTGCTTGCTGATCGTAGGAGTAGGTATCTGTGACTGGGGTTGATTTCTCGTGGTATTGATACGCATTTTCACCCTCGTGGTTATCGTTCCTTGCATTAAGACAAGGAAAAATGGGGGACGAACAAAAATATATTACTATACTGCAAACTTTTATCCGAATTCATATTTCTTAGAGTATCAGAATAGTGTATTTATGTAATTTAGAATAGAATATTTATTAGAATAGTAGAACTTTGGTAGGAAATTATTTCGCCTGCCAGATATTATAAAATACGCTATACTTTAGGTATTTTATATATATTTTTTTATATTACGTGTATTTGGTGCAATTTTACATCTTTAAATTTTCTACAATCGCGTAAAATTTGCAAACTATATACTAGAAAGCTCGAGAATATATCACAGCCTTCGTCAGTTATTAAGACTTGGCACTGTTTCATGGAAACTTAAGTATTGATCTGTACTACTTATTGCTCCATAAATCTACAAGTATGTCTCGTCTATGAATTAATCTTAAAACGAAACACTTACCAAATTCTTCTAAAATTCTTCTAAAATTCTTTCAAGATGCACCCGGCCACGCTTCTTTCAATGGATCGAAAAATTTAGAAGAACGACCACGCTGAAGGGAAGCGCTTCGCGCAATTATCGCGACGATGAAAGTAACAGAAGAATCTCGGAAGCTCCGAGAGCAGCCGGTAGTTCGCGTGAAACCCTCCACGAGTTAAGAGCCACTTCGCCGCGATCTTCGAGGTTTAGAAAGTTCGGGCATTACCGGCAAGATTAGGGCGAGAAAATTCGCCAAGCGAACTCGCGGTTCGGGAACGCGGCTGCCGAGGGTGTTTTAATGGGCCTCGATTAGCGAAGCAAGGCGCCAGGGAGCTGTAGAACGCTGGCGCGTTCCTGTTTCTTCGTCGAAACGCTGTCGATACTCTCGAGACCGGAAAAGCTACTTTCTCGAGCAGTTACGGAGTTCTAATCTTTTTATGCGCGCCCTCGAGCATTCTTCGACAAGAACGTAAAGTTTGCGGCTGGAAAACGGAACACTGTATCTTTCGATGCAAACTACATTTGCAAACCGTGCAAGAAAAAAGAAATAAATAAAGGNAGCATTCTTCGACAAGAACGTAAAGTTTGCGGCTGGAAAACGGAACACGGTATCTTTCGATGCAAACTACATTTGCAAACCGTGCAAGAAAAAAGAAATAAAGAAAGAAAGAAATAAAGAAACGGAACAAAAAGGACATCGAAGATTTATCCGTAACAATTCGTAATGAAACGTAAAATACAAAAAAAAAAACGCATTAAAGTTAACACCGCTTACAACCCATCGATCACACCTGAGTCATCGCGATTCTTACCCAACAGTCCCTGAACTAAATACGCCACCGCTATCTAACACTCCATCGAGTCTCACCTTCGACTTGCAAACATCTAACACTCTCCTTCCAACCACGTACACGGACACACGTAGAATTACCCATTACTCAGCCGAACATCGAAACAATCGATCCGAGCCAATCTCCAACCCCCATCCCTGCAATTTCATCCAGGACGAAAGCAAGGAACACGTTGGGTAACGAACAATCATCGCTCGCGGCGGAAGGAAGCGGCTCGCAATCCGATCAGACCCAAGCGTGTCGTAGCTCGCCTGTTCTAGCTGGAAATCGCTGCTTCAAATTCAGGATCGTTTGATCGCGACTGGGAGCAGCGAAGCTGGCCGAGCATCGGTACACGGGCCGGGCGCAATTTGCGTGCTCGCGGATCCTCGCACGTATTATTTCGCGGGACCCAGGGAAATGTGTAATTCAAATGAGTTACGAGCGGTATCGCACTCCTGGGAAGTAGGTGCTAAGCGGTCGGATATGCTGATAGAGCGGCAGTGATACGTACGACTGGAGGTGGAATCGCGATGGGGTTGAAAAGCGGCGGACCTGGCCAGAAAGAGAGGAACAGATGGATAGACGAGCACAGAAGGGAGGAGAGAGATAGGGAGCGGTACGGTTACAGCGGATGGATAGGGCGCGACGAGAGCTCTGTTTGTAATAGTCTGCGATGGTACGCGGCGATGAGATGTGATCGCTTGGCGATGAGCTGTGGGCGACCTGATGGTCCCGCAGCGCTGCCATGCTCGCTTGAACTCGCACGCTCCGCTCGACCAACCTCATACCGGATCCAGTTACTGCCTACGCGTCTGTCCGGTGTAATCTCTTTTTTACCCCGAATCTCCATCCGGCCAGGAATTCGCCACGATTTTACGTGTCGCCTGACGCACCGGGGAAAACTTCGAAAATTGTGCCCGGAGGCGATGTCCTCGGCTCCTCTGATAGAATACGCATAGGGGAGGCGTGGATCGCGGTTTGATGGATGTCTGCCGAGTTTTTAATCTTGCGTAGGGATTGGTGGACGGGTTAGTCTGCTCGTTACTGGGTTCTGTAATTGCTTTGGTGGTTGGGGTTTGAATGTGACGTTTGAATGGAAGCTTTTGTAAGGAAATTGGTAAAAAATAGGGAACATTGTTAGAGTTTTTTTTTCCAAGATTTTTCACAGTTATATAAAAACGTTTCGATATGTTTGCAAGATACCGTGGGCACCGGTATTGTATCGCGTACACGATCCGCTAGACATTCACACTACTATCGTAGGAAATCTTCATTCCGTGTAATCGAAACAAACAACCAGAAATTGATGGAGTTCACGGAATCACCGATTCCTCCACGCCTTCTCTCGAATTGCTAGCTCATCCCGAGAAGCGTACCGTTCCAGCGGCCATTCACCAGCCCGGAGGATCTCCACGGCCGTGATAAACGGTAGTTTCAGGCAGCGTGGCAAAGGAACGGCCGATGCAAAGTGATAACATAATCAGGTGATAATGTGGCAGTCATATCTCATCGCGAGAACCCGAGCGGGAAGGTAAAGACGAGCGTAGAGAGAGCATTCGCGTAGGAGGGGACGGTGAAAGGAGACGGTAAGGGCTCGGAAGAGCAAGAAAGAGATACCGAAAGGTGGGTCTCTCTCATTGGCTAGCTTGTTCCACGTCTAGACCCTTCGAGAGGGTAGGAGGAACGCGACGAATGACAACACCATTCAAGCAGAGTGAGTTTTCGCGAACAGCCGTCGTTATCTTCTAAATAAAGGGGACGCCGAGACCGATTCGTTGGTGATAACGCTTGTCGAGATGCACTCTCATTATTCTGCCAGATACCCATCGAGAGCGTGAATTAATTGAATTTCAAGACGAACGCCCACCAAGGCAGCCACCCTCCACCGGGTTTCCGCTCGTCCCGCGATTAATCCCGCGTTCCGATCCCCTTTCCTCCATTCGCGATCTTTAAAAGGCGATCCAATTAGGGCTGAGTCGCTTTTTCCGTTGTCGTGTCGTCTTATTGCGCTCCATTCGATCACTCGTTTAGAGTTTTCAAACTTAAAAAAAGAAGCAAATCTCGAATTTTTTTTTCAATTCCTTTCGATCAAGCTCAGAATGGAACGGCTCACAAAATTAAAAATTCATTTTATCAATTTTTCTTGGAAGAACGCTCGATAGAACTGACCCGATTCCCGCGCGAGCATAATAGCGTTAGGAGCAGTTCCAGGGGAGCACCGGCAATACTCCTCAAGATGGGAATGTATCAAATCCGAGTTAGGGCCACGGCCAGCAGCCTGTTCCTCGCAATCCCACCTTCTCTATCTCTTTCTCTTTTCCTCGGCTTGCGAGGCCTTCCTCCCCATTTCTGTCTCTCTCTCTCTCGCTCGCTCCCGACTTATTATTTGTAGCCGCAGCGTGGTGGTTTGCCGGCGCGCACCAGCATCCATTTAATCTCTCTCAGTGAGGAGCGTTTCTTTGATCAGCGCGCGACCGCATCTGCCTGGTAATATCTCAAGCTGGTCCTGCAACCGGCGTCCCGAGCGCGAGCTCCCCGTCTTGCCCGCACCGAGGCATTTGTTGCTGTCAACCGGCACCTCGGATAGTCTCTGTACCCGTTGACTGTGCGCTCTTCCCTTTCTCTTCTTCCTTCTGCTTCCTCCGCCTCTTCTTCTTCTTCTTCTTCTTCTGTTGCTGCGTTGCAACTCATCTTCCTTGCTTAGTCGTCTTCTTCTACCTTCGCCGGTCTCTCGATCGTGGCCACGAGGCTTCGGGTCTTTGCGTGAACCCAAGTCGCGTGTATATCGTGATTCAGTCTCTTCTGGCAGAGGGAAAATATGTTTTTTTTGTTTTTGTTCGCGTATAAATTTTTAGCTACGTATTTTTTTTTCTTTTCTTTTGTTAATGGTGGATTTTATAGGTTAGAGAGGTGATTCTTGTTCGTATTTGAATTTTAGAGTTGGAGGAGCGTAGCAAGTGATAGATGAGTTTGATGGTAGCAGCAGGTTCTTGTTTTTAAAGAGAAAATTTGGAGTTCGAGAAATTTAAGAACTGAATTTCAGGTAGCTATCGCAAGAATATATTGAATGTTCGCAACCATAATCGCGGGAGTAGCTCGCATTAGTCAAACAAAATATTTTGGCTTCTGATATTTCGAGAGAGTTTCGATAATTAATAGCGATCGATTCTACCTGTCTTCCGCAATTTTTGCACCATTTCTCACGTTTCGGAAGCGTAGCGGTGCATCCTTAATCCCTTCGAGCTTCACCCTTACAATGTTGTGGTATACGTTTCACTTTCCTTATTCGACGCTTTATCAATTAAATCTCCTTTCCAAACACGATTTCTCGCAAAGATACGAATCTTCGACAAGAGGGCTACAAATTCGAGAATTCTCTATATTTTCTCATGATTACCAACAAAAGTTTCATTTTCTAGATGTTATCAAACTTTGCAACGATTCTCACCTTAAGAAACAGAATTTTACAAATTAGGAACCGCCTCGAGGAAACAAATTTCCTTGATTTTAATTTATGCGTGTACATGTTCCGGCGAACAATATCGAATTTGCACCTTCGGAGGGTTCGAACATCGTCGATCACCATCCAGATAAAAAACCAGAATTTGCGATCAACAATCGTCCTTAATAATACCTTCTTCCGCCACGATCTCGAATTATTGCCAGCGTTTTGTCCAGCAGGTCCACCGCCAATTTGTCCACCAACATTCGCGATCGTAATCCTCGTACTCGCGCTTTAAATAATACGCGACCGACCGGTATTTGTCATTTAATTAACAGCTAGTGTACTTCGCGATCCGCGATCGTTAAGGGCGACCTCGGGTTCGCCGCGAAAGAAGCGGCTCGCTAGCGAAGAAAACAGGAAACGGAATGGAATGCTCCTGTGTTGGGACAACTCGGTGGAAGGATATATTATACGAGCCAGCAGGACACACGCGTTCGCGTGTAAAAATGTACCCGTGCACACACACACATACGCGAGCATACACACAAACAGCATAGAGTACGACAATGTATATATGTGTGTGTGCATGGTAGTAATATGTAACGCACTTTGGAGTAATGCTACGTCAAAGCCAGCGCCACCGAAAATATGAGCTGGCTGCCGAGCGCCTCGCTAATGCTCGCCCATTTATTATGCTTACATTATTTCGAGATTATTAGTCTTCTCCTCCTCTTCTAAAAACCTTACGTAATGTTTTGACTCGCGACCCGCCGCCGCCACCACGCTAATGTTGCTGCAAATAAGCGGCGCGGGCCTGACCGAAATTTCGCTGGCCCGCTCGCGAGCCGCCCCTAATCCGTCATCTTCCTGGTCGGTCTGAATTTTTGGCCTCGTTTCTTGTTTTTCGCTCGTTCCGATTCCGAGATGTTTAACGTTGGAATTTCTCGTCGATAACTATGGTAAGACAGATCGGTTGTTTGGTAAGGTGATACGAAGGAGATTGAGGTAGAAGCTATGAAAGCGAACAAGGGTAGAAGATTCTGGGATAAGGACGATATTTGTGTTTGTTATTCTCATCTCAGTAGGGTGAATCGACCCCCTGGATTCTGCGATGACCTGTAGATGATTTAGACCACTACTTCCGTGACGCGATATTAAATCTGTATTCCGTTTGACCATGATTCATAGTGGTCATCGCGCAATGTTAATTTTCCGGCGTTTCAATTTTTCTAGCGTCTTGAAAACATAAACGATCGTACTTGATCGCTCGGTAACACCCACCGGTGGTAACCAAGTGGTAACGAAAGATCATTGAATTAAGTCAACCCCGGTTAGAGCTGACCTGAAAGTTCGTCTGTCTCAACATCGGTTCAAGAACCACGAACCCTTCACCCTTTCCGTTTTTCATCTCAGATAGGACTCGGCGACGTAGCCAAACGGTCGTCTATCGAACAACTGGCGAGGAAATCCACGTACACAGGTGAACGAGCGCGCAACGTGAATTAGACAGCTGTCAAAGTCCCGCGGAGGAGAAGATCGAGTGCCCATATATGTGGTGCGCGAAAGGGCATCAAGAGAGCTTAGAGGAGAGGGCCGAGGAGGGTTGGCGGTGGAGAGGGAGGGTTTGGCAGGCAGGCGAATGGATTTGGATGTGGAATGGAAGCAAGGCAATAGTAGGAGCGTTAGAGAAAGACAGTGGTATGCCGATGGAACAGGCAGAGAGCAACGGGAGATGCTGGAAAGGGGACAAAAGAGGGAGAGGGGGTGAGCACTGATAAATACCACGCCATTTCTCTTTGTGCTCCCCGGCGAGAGCACAAACACAGGGCGGCTCCCTTCGTTTCAACCTGAGCGAGAGTAGCTACCTAAACCTTGCTCTCTTCTTATTCCACCTCTCTCTGTTCCTTATCCTTCCTCATCTCTTTTGTGCCCGACTTCGACCTCACCCTCCTGCTTTCTCTCTTTCTTCTCAACCCTTTCATGGTAAACCTCCTCTCTGTCTCTTGATCGTTTCACCTTCTCTCTGTTTATCTTTCGATATTTCCCCGTTTTCGGTCTTATCGCGACTCGTAGAGCGACTGGTTTAGCGAGCAAAGGTTAACGATGTCCGATGGATCTGGCGCACCCCTCTATTGGACGAGTGTCGATTGATTTAAACCCTGTTCCAGGGTTGATTTCAAAGAGAATTTTAGGGTAGTTGTCTTCGTTGGAATCATAAGGATACGGAATAAATAATTTAGGTTGAATTTAGTTGCTTTTAAGCGGAAAAACATCGTCGACAAATGGAGATCGTACAATTTCGCGGAGAAGGGTTCAAGCTCCTCGCGAGCGGATGATCGATGATCAACAGGATCGTTTGAAGGACAGAACGGACATGCTCGATCCCCGAGGCGAAGCATCTCGCGTGTTTCCGATCCTCGCAGAGGGGAACAGCGGTGGAGCAATTAAGGCAGCTTTTTTTCGACGGATTTTCTCCAGCGGCACGGAGCAACTCGCACGAATGGCGGCCAATGCCCGATTTCTCCTCCGGGATTGGTTTTAAAATTAATGCTGTGTTTCTCCGTTTCGGCTCTTAATGGATTCTGGGAGGAGCTCAGCGAGAACCAATCGCCTTCTGCAGTCAACCTGAACCGAAGTGAAAGCATGACACCCACGAAACGATGCCGGGGCTCCGTAAGATTAGGTCGTATTCATGACTTTTTCCCTTTTCCCTACCTTTCTCCCCACCACCGATCGGTTTGCTTACCTGGTCATCGGCCAGGGTCC
Organism: Ctenoplectra terminalis; assembly: GCA_019453375.1. NCBI lineage: Eukaryota > Metazoa > Arthropoda > Insecta > Hymenoptera > Apidae > Ctenoplectra > Ctenoplectra terminalis. The sequence goes on along the minus strand of SMSQ01010566.1, from coordinate 858,263 downwards.
GGCGTTCACGGTGATGTCCTTAATGGAAACGTAGCCGAGAAACTCGTTTCGTGTTGGTTAGTCGATACTCGTGACGTGGTCAAGTATCAGGATTAACGAGAGATTTGAAATTCAAACGATGTTTTTAAATGTTGAAGCATGGTTACGCTTGGTAGATAAGGGATAGGGTGTGAATAGGGTTGGTTTATATTAAAAACTATTGACCCATATGCCAAAGAATTTTGATATCACCTGAATTTTAAATTAATATGATTCTCAATCCAGCTCGATTTTTCGAGCTCTTAAAGATTTTAGCATTACTCGTTGATTTCGTAATATAAATTCATTTTTAACATTCCATATCAGCTTTACCTTACAGACGTGGCTAGGGTGTTAATCGAATCCTCTTTTCGTACTTACATATTTATTTTTCTTGAAATCAACTACCTGCGAGAAATACAAACGTATTTAACAATTACTAAACTAACCTCCTACGCTCTTACTAAACGTTCACAATCAATCCAACACAATCCGGATGAAGTCAGCGAAGCAAACGAAGCCTCCATACTTTTTCTCCCTGAAGCACCAGCAAGATAACTGTTCTCTGTTTCCCGTACCATGAATAAACCGCTGCCTGAGCGTGTAGCGTTTCCATTCCGAGCGAATATCGATACAACCTCCGGAACAATAATCGAGCTGTTGCGCGACGTACTTACAACCGACCGAATCCCGTTAGTTTCATCCGCGAAAAGAAGAAAGCAGCGATCCCACGGACCAACGATGGCCGTGCACAAAGGCAACGATCGCTGACGTAGCGGACGTTTAGTCGGTACATAGAGGCGTGGGCGTAGAACGGACGGTGCGTAGGCCAAGTCAGGATTAAGACGTCAGGCGCCCGCGGCGCTTGATTAATGCACCGCATTCACAGGAACGAAAAGATCCTGCGCCCTTTGCGGGATCTCGCGCAAGCCTCCGCAAGCTCTGCCGTGAAACCACGCTCACCGTTTTTCTAGCGGACAAGTAACGAATAGCGAAGCGGACGAGGCGAGCATTGTGCCGCCGCGGATCGTTGCTGCGATGTATTCTCGACTCTCTCCGAGTTGTGAATCTTCGAGCTGTTGGATGGTGGGAAGAGTTGAAAGGTGTTGAGAATTGCTGGGAATTAAAAGCTTTGGAAGCATTCGAAACTTTGTGGATTTGGGCTACTCGTAATTAAATACCCGGGTATATTTTTTTATCTATGCTATTATATAAAGAGAGATCCGATTTTTATGTTCTCGCAAAACGCAAAAACTACCGAACCGATCTTCCTAAAATTTTAAATACTCGAGGATGAACATAGATTGCGTAGCATGCGGCGAAGCTTCTCGGATACATGTTATCTTAAAAGATAATTGTAATAACAGTGAATCAGTCACGTTAATACCTACGTCGAAGCCGAGACGGGAGATGCTAGTTTTTAATAAATTCAGCAGACTTTGGAATTTTGCAAGATCGTAGCACCTCGTAGTTTATTTGGAAATCTTGAACACGCAACATTATTGAAACGTCATTGCAGCTTGGGCGCAATTATCAGTGTCTGCACAGTTTCAGGTAGCTGCAAGGACATTAAACTGGAGCACAAAGTTAACCATACCCTGGCGAACAGGTATCGGCTCGCTTTGCATTATTATACCTCAGACGAGACGGTGGAAGGTTCCACTTTAATTCCTCTTCATTGTGCTCCTCGATCCAAGATCAAGGTGATCGATTAAACGGGCATGTAAATGCGCGAAATTTCCCTCAGTACCACGAGCACGTAATACAAACAGGATTTTTTTCCTATCTGGAATTACCTGCAATTTGGTCGTTCGGCTGGTTTATTGAGCAATTACCGCCGGTAGAATAGCGAATATCGTTGAGGCCGTTGTTGACAGGGCCGCGGCCAATCGGTCGTTCGTACATACTTGGGATAACGAGCTTATTAACCAAGGATCACCCTCCTCCATCGAGAGCAGATCACCTGTCAGTATGGCGTCGATAGTCGTCTGCACCTGCGATCGCCTGATCGTAGCTAATATAGGTGCACCCCTTGGCCTCGATTAATGGCCCACGGGAAAATGACTTCCTTCGTGATACCGCGAAACCGATTCACCGACCAAATCGATTAATCATCGCAAAATGTTGCAATTTGTTCGTTATATAAATAGATGGTGAACAGATTTTTGAGAATTTCAATACAGTAGTTTGATTACCAATTGGTTTTTGCTACCAATACTGCTTCACAGAATATTCTGTTTCAAGAAGATTCTGCACCCTCGTTAACCCCTTGACGCCGGGTGTAATAACACAAAAATTACGCANGGTCGTTCGGCTGGTTTATTGAGCAATTACCGCCGGTAGAATAGCGAATATCGTTGAGGCCGTTGTTGACAGGGCCGCGGCCAATCGGTCGTTCGTACATACTTGGGATAACGAGCTTATTAACCAAGGATCACCCTCCTCCATCGAGAGCAGATCACCTGTCAGTATGGCGTCGATAGTCGTCTGCACCTGCGATCGCCTGATCGTAGCTAATATAGGTGCACCCCTTGGCCTCGATTAATGGCCCACGGGAAAATGACTTCCTTCGTGATACCGCGAAACCGATTCACCGACCAAATCGATTAATCATCGCAAAATGTTGCAATTTGTTCGTTATATAAATAGATGGTGAACAGATTTTTGAGAATTTCAATACAGTAGTTTGATTACCAATTGGTTTTTGCTACCAATACTGCTTCACAGAATATTCTGTTTCAAGAAGATTCTGCACCCTCGTTAACCCCTTGACGCCGGGTGTAATAACACAAAAATTACGCACACAGCGAAACGTCACAATCTCGATTGTACGATTAACGAGAATGTGATAATTTATAATTTTTATCGGTATGAATCGAATAATATTTACATTTTATTGTTGCGTCATAAAACGCATTAAATATGTAGCGAATATTACCATGTACGAAAGCACGATCGGTACGAGGACCGGAGTCCGGCCTCAAGGGATTAATAAACAGGCTCGTCGATGAATAGTCCAGGTAGTTTCTAGCGACCGTTTTGCATCTTCGAGATCTCACTGTCTCGAGGTCGAAAATGTCGAAGGAACGGTCAATCAACTTCCGTCTCCGATACCTCGAACAGGTTGAAGATCGCTTCACAATTGAAACGTCACGAGAACGAATTGCTGTGCGTCAATTCGGATGGAAAAGCTATTAACGAACACGATCCTCGGAACGATACGCGACGCTGGGGGTTGTACGAACCCTTATTATCGTTACGACTAATATCTCCTGTCTTTAAAACAAATCCACTTAAATTCTCGTCTTTAGTTGCAGAATTGTCATCTGCGATTAATCCAGCAAAATTCAGAAAATCTTTTTTTCTTATGTACAACGGAATAATTATCCTACCGTTTCTGTACGAACGCTCTATTCGATACCCCCAGTGTCCAATTTGTTAGCAAATAACACACCTCGCGCCCACTACGCCCAGCCTACCAAAAACGAACAGTAGGACGAGAAGAAGAAAAAGAGTTGCTCGATAAACAGCCATTCATCGCGGAAACAGGCCGACAGCCGGTGCCAGGATACAAGCCCAAACAGTGGACGGACACCGCGGGACCCGGCGCGAAGGACATCCAATTGAAACGTCCCGGAACGAAGGATGGATGGCTGTCACTAGCGCGAGGGAGGTCTGACCGTGCGGCCACGGTTGCCATTTTGAATTCCCCTCGATCCCTGGGCCGAGTTTGAGGGATCGTAGGCGGAGATGAAGCTTTTACACCGTGGAACGAAGACGAGAGATGGAAGGCTGACTGGGATGGATGCCGTCCAGGAGACGACCAGGTACCCAGGCCAGTACCTCGTACAAGGATACACCTTATTCCGAGCGGAGGATAAACGCGGTAAGAGAGAGGCGCGGCCCACGGCGTCATTTATCATTGCTGGAGCTCATTAAGGCCGAATCTGCCGCACGCTGATCGTCTGGGATTACACTTTCCTCCTGCTGGATCCCTCCGGCGCTTAACCCTCCATCCCTTCGACTCCGCTCGCTTCCTTCTTTCTTGCTTTCACCGTTCTCTCCTTCGTTCTTACAACGGATACGCTCATCTGTTCCGGGGTGCTCTCGTTACGAGATATCCACTCTGGTTCGGCTCGGCGAGCACGATGCCAAACTGCTCGGCTGTCGATGAGCTGATTGCTGTTTGGGCGAACGAAGGCTCTTCGTTGTTGGGACGGGAGTTTATACCGGTGAAAGAGAAATGGTGTTGGCTGGTCGGTTTGTTCGACTGGATTTCGGGCCGGAGTTCTTCGAAGTATTGAGATGTCAGAAGCGGTGATTGGTTCGTGGTTGTTTGTGATTGGAAGATTTACATTTCGTATGATCGCTGTATTTATTTTTGACGTTTCTATTACGGACTTGTTTAGGAAAACCTGATAAAAGTATCCCCGATCTATGAAACTTCTCGTAAACGACCAAAAATTTTCAACGATCTCTTAAGATCCAATTACAACCACGATATCGCGTACAATTCTTGCTTTCGCTCCGGAGAGATAAGCCGGAGAATAATCTCCGAAGGATCTATTCAATCCTCTGGCATGCGATCGCTGCATCAGCCCCGATCGTCTCGTTACACCAGTTTCTTTTCTTAGGTGGCCGCGAGGAGTTTCACCCAGGAGCGAGATCACAAAGCGTGGCAACTTTCGCAGACGCCATTTACGCGCTCCTCGTTCTTTCTCGCTCTCGACTCACATGCTGACCTCGCTCGGTTTTTCCGACCGGCCTCCGGGCGAAATCCAACGAACGGTGCATTAGCTCTCCAGTCAGGGCAGCCTAATGACGCCACCGCGTCCCCATAGGGATTCTACTCTCGTGATTTCTTTCTCGCTGCTTTCTGTTACCAGTTCGGTCCTGGGCCATCTATCACCGCCGCGAAAAAACTCGCTCCTTATATCGTGTCTTCCTCCCCTCTGCCCTCGGTTCTACCCGCAATTCTATTGTCTATTATCGCTCCTCTTGTTTTTTGCCTCCTCGACTCTGGTTCGAGATACCGAGCGACGAACGATGGGTCATCCTTGAAACTTGGCTGAGTTTATTTTTGAAGGAATTTGTGGTGTACTTGAGAGACTGATGGATCGATGTGGGTGATGTTGGGGTTTGAAAATTAGATAAGATGGATCGAGACGTGGTACATGGCTCTCCAAGAAATATTATTCTACGTTTCACATTTTCAGAGATAGAATATAATAACGCGAGTCAACTCACTCTTCACCGTTACGTCTGATATAATTATTATCTGTGAACACTTTAAACTCTGCACCCAACCCTAACTTTTCATCACAGAACTCAAACTTCTCTGACGTCTCGAAACACAAACGATATACAGTTACGAGTCCCTCCTTCGTATCGCTCAACGCTAACAGTCCCCGCTTCTTTCGCCATCTTTCTACCTTTCAGCGTCCTCAAAACGTTCCTCGAATGCTACGAGAACAAACAAATATCCCCGATCGTTAAGCAGAAAACGTATCGACCGGATGAGAAGACCGTTCAGAAGCTGGAAAGGAAGTAAGCGGGCCGGTAAAAAGTGAAACCATCCACGAACTGGGCAACGAGACGGTGGCCGACAAGAGGGTCGAAGACGCTAGAGCGGGGCATTTGTCGCGAGTAGAGCAAACACTCGGAACTCCATCAACGTCTCCGAAGTTTCTTTCGGGTGTTTCCTCGGTTACGGTTGTATTCAACGGCGCGGAGCGTCGGTGTTCTATCGCTTTTCGGTTTTTGTCCGCCGACTACCGCCCCTCGGCACCACCACCCTGCTAGCGCAAACCACTCGTGGCTGCCCCCTCTGGCTGAGAAATGCTGCTACTTTTATTTTGCCGGTTCCCTACGTTAGCGATTTTTCCATCACCGCGGCGAGATATTTCACTGGCAATCTAAGAGTCGCAAATGGAGTCCACAATGAGGCAGAAATAGCTTGGCGCACTGATGGCCCCGACATTTGTCTTCCCTCTGTTCCTTCTTTCCTCGTCCTTCCTTCTTTACGTCTCCGGAACACGCGCCTCTTTCACCCCTCTCGCGGAGACCACCGAACAACTAACGCTCGCGCTACTGCTGATTTCCTTCGGTTTTCGCTTGTTTCTTTTTATCGAACCCCGTGGGTCTGTGTATCGATAATGTTGTTCCACGGTGTATGGAGAATTTAAAAAATAAAACCAGCGAACCGTGCATAGAATTAAATCGAAAAATATGCTCGACCACTAGTTCGGCTGATTAAAACATCTCGATATCCAAAAGAAAATAAAAATAGATCGTGGTTTCGAACCTCTTCATCTTTTCCAGTTTAACCTACTATCAGCGCAAGGAAAGACGCTTATTAACGATATCATTCCACGCAGCTGCTGTTACAAGGCTATCTTTATGCAAAACACGTGTAAGCGTCGAGGAAAAGGGCAGAGGATGGTGGAACGCGATCGTGCGAGTCAGCGCCGCCATTTCGAAGGCGCCCCCGTCCCGCCATTTTCTCCGCGTCAGGCAATAGCTATGCAATTATAAGTCCATTAACGTCGAACGAAGCTCCACGTTTTTCTGACAACAGCCGCGATGGAAGAAAACGAGAAACAGGCGCGCATGGAAGAGGACGCTTTCAGCGGTCCTCCGATCGTGTGCGTGGAGCGTACCGTGGTTACTCGAGACAGAGAGACCAGTAACGCGGGCATTTCGTGCATCAAAGTCGGTCTGATGCGATTTTAATCGCGGCTACCCTTCCTGTTTTTTCTCTGCCCACCGCCAAAGGCCTCGACTCCCGGCAGCCTCGGCCGGACCAACCCCTAGCCTGCCGGTCCGGTGTAAAGCCGATTAATTTCGTTGCTCTGCCCCTCGAACGATATCGAAGGAATCTAGCCGGCGGCCGACGACAACCGGCCTTGCGTTCGTAATTCATGCCTTCCCGCCATTGTCGGCCCCGTCGAATCTCGCCCCTGTGTGCTCGTAATTAACCCCGTTGACGATCGAATTTAGGACCACGGGTGAAGGGTTCCTTTTGGGTGAAGATTCTTGGATAACCTCGGTGGATTCAAGTGGAATAAGATGGGTGGGTGATAAGATAAGGTAAAGACTTTGTTCGTTACTGGTAAGAGAGTGTAATTATTGGGCTTTAAACTGCTATTCTCTGTTGTAAGTAGATCGTTTAAAGTTGTATCCAGGATCGATCGTCATCGACACTATACTTATTTCCGATGATCAACTTTACTCGCGTCAGGTTTTAAAAATTTCAGTCTTGCGTATCCAATGAAAGCGCATGCTGCTAAACTTTTGTAGACACCAACGAACGGTAGGAATGCTTATCTACCGACAAAAAGGGTCGAGCGGGAAAGAAGGAAACGATGAAGGCTGGTATAAGTTTCTGGAAAGGACAGGCAGAGTGTCAGCGGCAGACTGAGACTATGGGCAGCCGACATAAATATGCATGTCTCCGCGGGCCCATGGTTCATGTGCCGGTGATCGCTATATCTCCATCTGACCGGAGACTGGAAGAGCCAGCAGCTAGGGGGTTGGCGATGGTGGTCCGGTAATACATTCAAAGTTAGATGTAGGGACTGCAGGGACACAGAAAAGGGGGATGGAGGATCGGTTAGGTTCCTAGGTGGGAGAAGGAAAGGACGACGGGGTAGCGAAGTAGGTGGACGCAGAAGAGGCGAAGCAGGAGGGAGCTAGCTAGCGCAGCGAGGACGCCGGAGGGGGAGGTTTCTCGTGTTTCATTTCCTGAGCTCCTATATAACTTTGTGCTCAACTCGACACCAGATTAATAACGGCCCCACCTATCCTATTCTATCCCAACCCGAACAAGTTCGTGCTGTGTGTAGACTCTGTGTGCCGCGCTCTCGCGATGCCTGCCTCGTATCGCTTCTCTCTTCTCCCTCTTTCTTCTCCTTTCTCACCCCCTGTCCGTGGTTCCCTCTCTTTCCCTCTCTTTCCATCTCTTTCCCCCCTCGCGCTTCTCAGTGCACACCTTTCCGCGCGACGGATGCGCGACACGCTTGAAAATTCTGACCGTGTTACCGATCCATCCGAGCGCTCCGCTGGACGAACGCCGGCACACCCTGACAAACCGACGCGCTGAAAACTCCGCCGCGGCTGACCGATGCGACTCGTACGCCGAACCGGAGTAATCGTATTTCATATCGCGATGGCCAACCTGTTATTTGTTCGCCGGCCTCCTCCGGCCGCTACGCGCCGCGGGAGAATATGGAGCGCATTCCGGTCATATTTTTTCCTTTTCTGCTTCTTTCTTTTTAAGGGTAGGGTAGGAGGCAAGCGGGGATGAAAGAAAGTTGTACGGAGCTACGAAGGACTTGTTTCGGCTGGTATTAATCCGTAATCTGATGTTACGCGTGGTGCGATTCTTGAGTTTTGGCTAGCGAACAGGGGAAAGCGAGATCGAAGAGATAGAATCTTAAGATAGAAAAGGATTTATGAAAATTTTGGGTCTACCAGCTGTCTTCTCGAACGGTTCCCTGTTTCGAAATATTTCTTGTACGATCTAACACCAACAAGAAGAGAGAAAAACGATAAACGTCCAAAGATCTCTCGTTGCGCAAGAAAAATACTTCACGAAAGAGATATCGTGACCTGCTTATCCCATCCACTTATTCTCGCTGCCATTACAACAATTTCTCGGCCATCTAGGCATACTTATCACGCAACATCCGAAATTTTCCCTCGGGCGTAATTACGGGATAGCTTTTCACGCGATCACGTGCTTCTTTCCATCTACGTAACCCAAACCTACCCCTATCGATCTCACCTTTTTACTCGCTTTTTACCTCGGAACATCTCGATCGTGCAATTATAACCATAATTATATCGAATTACCGCGAAACGATCACGATTTCGAGTCGAAGACGCGTTCCAAGTCTTCCTGTTCCACTTCAACCCCTAAATCTTTCCCACTGGTCGCTCGCAGGGCGCAACAAATCCGCTGCACGTATTCTTTTCCCGGTGGTGGCAGATCTCCGCCACTGATTCGGCTTCATGAGCATGATGGTCGCCTCGCGTGCCAAGATAAATGTACCGCAGACACGTTATTACCTATCGGTACGTGGCGCCGGCCCACTGAAACACGTCATATCGTAGGCAGATGTATGGAAGCGGTGCTCAAAGAATACTCATCTACCTGGGCTACGTATGCAGGCCGGGCTGGGGCGCACTCGCGCGGACACGCGACGTGGTCGGGATATTCTGGTAATGCGTATTTGATTACAGCCACCGGACACTCTCTGTTCCTGTTTACACCGAGCTTCCTCGACAGCTTTGATAGAATTGGGCTTGATCGTTCCTGATGCCTGTCCTGTAAATTTCGCCTCGTGTCCTGATCGTGTACTCGTTTGCATATAAATTCGATAATACGTTCGATGATACGAGACTCGTAACTTCAGTTCTAGTCTTTCTTGAATGAAAAGCAGTAGTTTTCGTGTAAAGTAACCAATTAAACGTGAACGATAACGTAACTATTTTTTTTTTTTTTTTTCGCAATTCATCTCAAAATCCAATCAAGAAATCGCCATCCCGTTCGTTCACCAAAGTACCATCATCCTCGATACAGCATCCGCAAGCGCATCGTAGGAACATCGCCAAGATCGAACGAACAGGGACGCAACGGCAATAACGATGATGACGTCGGCGGTCATTATCACGGAAGCGAACCGCCCATTTGGTTTCTTTCGCCACCGCGTTTTAAAGGGAGGTAGCCACGAACGGCGAACGAATCTTAGGCTTCGACTCGAGCAGGTTGATCGGCCAGAGGGTATATTACTCGCTCGTTCGAGATTGATCGCTTCGAATGAAATATTTTATTTGGGGGCCAACTTCTATCGGCATGCACGCCGGGCCCCAATGACAAACGCGTTACAAAATATTTTTAGATTACCGACCGGCCGATTTATGGGCGCATTAACCGAGGGTATTCCTCCGCGTCGTCGGCCTGCCGATATTAACACGTACGAAAGTGAATTACCGCGCATCAACATGCATTCCAAAACATATTCCCTTCGACGTGTAAAGTATGACCGTCCATTAGCGGCTAAATCGTACGCTCGAATTCAAACCAGTCCCCCTCGGTTACATCCACTCGCGACATCGCGTTTTATCCAGGTCCCCAAGTCCGGTCGTGTAGCCGATCGGTTCTTCGCGAAAACGAGAACGTTCCGTGCCTTAGACGAATCGAATCGGCCGAGGACCAACGTGTCGAGGGGTGGAGGGACATTATTTCGCGAAATCGGCTACACACGAGACGGCTCGCGGATCCAGCACGGTAGCAGCCTGAAGACCGATGACCGCCATTATTCCGGATATACTAACAGATGCCTCCGCTTATTAATTTAATTGGCCGTCGTTACAAGCAATGCATAGCTAATTAAACTCGAATGAAAACGAATACACAGCGACTTCGAGGAGCTGTGACTTTAGGGGACTGCTGGATTCAGTGAACATTCGATGTCGGTCGCTAGAATTTTATTTCAAGGTATAGGGAAACTGTTGTAAAATTCTACCAAAAAAATTGGTAACCGAAGCGATTTCTGGATGAACTTTCTTAGCAACGACATTTCTAAAAACTCTCGCTCTCGGACAAAATTCACCCTTACTCCTCGTTCGTAGCCAACCGGAAGGATATTAATTGCCCGATCATCGACAGCTCCGCCACCCCAAAGCCGAACGATTTATCCAAAAAGCGGACGCAGCCAACGGCACTGGTTCTCGGTCCGCAAAACAGCTCATCAAACATCCATAACGACAGCTACAGGAAAACGGGGCAACCCTTTGCTCTTTATCTGCCTCCCTCTCTTTTCATCTCACCCCCGTGTGTACACAGTCGACACCGCGTTTCAGTTCTCGCAGTCGAACTCGGGCAAACCTCCGACAAGGGCTCCGCTAATGAATTTGGAAAGTGCAATCAGTAGCGTAGCTCTGCTAAAGGGTGACGGTGGAGGAGAGGGTGCAGAGAGTAACTTCAGGGTCGTGGAGCCGGTGAAACCGTCGGTGGAAAGGCGTGGGCCGCGGGACAAGGAGAAGCGGAGCCGCAGCACCGTATCAGAACAGAGGGAGGAAAGAGGGATGAAAGAGGGCGGATGTGACGCGGAATGATGGAGCGCGGACCGTGGAGAAAAATGAGAGTGGCGGAAAGGCGAGGGTGGAGGGACGCTGATGGATCGGCGCTCCTCCCTCCGTTGCACCCTCTCGCGGCTCTCTCACACCCGACCCTCTCCGGGCTTCCACCCCCGTGAGCCACCCTCCACGTTCAGGTTCGCGCTCCCAGGGGTGGAAAAGCCCCGCAATATTACTCATAGTCCGTGGGCCTCGTCCTACCGCGTCCTTCTCTTTCTCTCGTTCTCTCTTTCTCTATTTCTCCCGTTCCCTTTCTATTTTCCTCTTCTTCTGGTTCTACGCTTTTATCTGTGTCCCCCTTTTCTTTTTTCGCGCTCTTTGTTCCTTTCCGTTCGCTCAGCTTTTTATAACGTCATTGTTGCTCGTGTCTGGCGATTTTTATCGACGATGGATAGTCAATTGTTGCAACAACCGGAGGACAATTTTTATCTGTATGTTTTAATGTTTTGGAAACTCATTGTATTGTAAATTGCTTCAAGCTTTTGGCGTACGTTGAGGCACTTTGAATCCATCGCCAGTGATTACGTTCGTCGTGCCTCTAATCACCCTCGACGGCATCCTGCAGCAGGAGCACGGCGAGAATTATTTATTCATACCCGATCTTCTGAGAGTAACCGCCCTTTTTGTAACCCTCGGCTAGAAAGAGGAGTAAAGGTCGAAGGTTTATGGAAAAAATTTCCGGTAGCTGTTGAATAATATCGAAGATCGAAGAGAAGCTACGATAACGTTGCAATTGGTGAAACTAAGTAACGATCGATTGATATTGAGCATGAAAAATTATATCGTCAGTTTAAGGTAACTCGTTGTGACAGAATCTCCGAGTTTTTTAATGCGATGCAAAATGACGAAGTTGTTATCGATGAATCCAATTACAGATGGACAGATAAAACGATCTGATACACAAATCTACCAAGTATTTGCGCGCGACAAACACGAATTACGTATAATCAGCTGGACGTTTCATGATGCTATATTAAACAATTTGCTGGTGCACAGCCAGTGCATTTACTATAAAATATATTGACAATGCGACGATATTTCCAGTAAATGTTGTGCTTTCGGCGAGACCGAACAATCAGGTGCACTCGAGCGATCTCGTTGCAATTTCGTTGCTGCTCCACCGACTAAATCTGTTAGACAAGGACTCACCAACAAATCCGTATATTTATTTGTTATATCTGATGCAAAAGCCATACGTTTTGCGCCCACCTTTTTTGATCCGATAAATTATAAGCTTGCGCTGCAGCGGTTTCCTGTCAGCCCTCTGACACGTTTGCCGAACCAGTGATTGGCCAACGGGTATCGATTGGAAATTACACGTCACTCTCGACGTCTGACCTTTTTCTCGTCAACCCACTGGACTCGGACAAGAAACGGTGGACGAATCGTTTCGTCGTTTCTGTTTGATTCGATATCTTGAGATACATTTAACAACAATATTTCTAATCAAAGATAGATCCCAGTAACGTTAAAATTCCCTAAAAAAAAAATTCACAAGAAAGTCCTAGTAGATATATTAAGTCGACCTTTAGAGTATACTGTAAACACTCCATCGCGAAGATGCAACGAATGCAGATCTCTCCAAAAACAAAGCTTCACCCTTAGTTCAAACACTGACAGGGGCTAGCGAGCAGGATAAGCTACATCGTCTTTTCATCGGCTCATTCGGTTGAGATACTCAAAAATTTGTCTCGACTCTCCCATACCAAGCGCAAGAAAATTTATTCTTTGACATTTTTCTTACCAATATGGATTACGAAACCTATTGGAACGGACAAACCCGGACTCCATTCCACAGACGTTTCAGCAACCACCGCTGTCACATCGCAAGGTGGCAAATCCTGCAAACACCCCAAGCAAACAGACACAGCGGTTTCGACTACCGATTCTAATAGAGGCTACATCAGAAGCGATCCATCCAAACGGCGCTTCAATACGAAAACTGTCGGCGTCAGAAGTGTCTGCACCGGTGGTTGGGGGCGGCGGAGGGTGGAGGCTCGTCTGGCAGGTACTATCGGGCGGTAGCCGAGACTGAGCTTTTGCACGGTTAGCGCGATTCGGATGGCGGCGCCACGAACCGCCATTACTCAACTATTCACTCGGTAACGCAATCATACGTCACAAAGGCCTTTCATTTGCAAGCGCATTGTGGAAACCCGGCGATATTAATTGCCGCGGCTCGTTACCCTCTCCAGCCCTTCCCCCAGCGGCCTGCCACCGCCGCCCCTCGTTCCCCGGCGAGCCACCCTCCGCCGAAAGCGCTCCGCAGCCACGTGAACCAGGGCCACGGCTATTCCCCGTATTACGTATTCCGGTGCCATGCGGCGGCTCTGTCCTGCGTTGCCAGCCGACAACCCTCGCTTCCGACCTGCGTTCACCCCCTTCCCATTCCCATCGCCCATCCACCCCCGTCACTCCGCGGCACCACGCTCTTTCTAAAGCATTCTTGCGCCTGACAAATACGTCGTCCGAGGACGACGCGAGCGTGGAACGTGACTAGCTCCTTTCCGCTGTCGCGCTGCGTTCGCGAATATTAATTTTTTGCGGCGACCTGCCGCGGAGAACGAACCAGAGGGATGGTTCGAGGATGTGGATGAGAAAGGACAATGGGAACGAGGGTTGACGGTTTCTGTAAATTTTTAGAGAACGGAAGGAAATGACGAAGGGGCTCCACGAGAGGATTATTGGAAGGTAGTTGCTTGGTTTTGGGGTGTGTCAAGGTGAATATTTCGAAGTTGGACGTTATACGATGCGAAGATAATTTTAAGGGTAGTTTTATCGTGCTCCTCTTGTCACTGTTACGTGATGAATTGTTCTTAAGATTATTACATACGGTGACTGCAAAAGGTATTCGCGTATCGTTATATTTATTTTGACACTTATATAGCGATTAATGTTCGTGTAACTGGAAAAAATTTTGTAGTAAATTTTAAAATATTGTAAAGTTTGTTCTAACTTAAATTTCGTGTAACTACAAAAATTTGATGCTATAGAAATGAAACCTAGAACCCGATAAAAGCTTCGAAGCTCGAAACATTAAATGATCAAACGAATTACGCAGATACGATAAAACTGTAATACGATAGAATCTTCAATAACTCCAACCTAAACGTAGTGGCAAAATGATCAGTTATGTCACGAACAACGTCGGGGCGCTAAAAAATATCGGAACCACAGGTTTACCCTTTCCTCGGTGTCAACGCATCCAGCCAACGATACCATCGTTGCATCGTACTCTCCCGCGAGGCATAAAGCAATCATACGCAGAAGCATCTATTTGCATGCAACGCAACGCTCGAACGGCCAGAACAATTTCGAAATCCGCGGCGAATTTTTCAATTGCGCCCCGACCATCGGAACAATACGACCGACAATATTTTTTTTCCATTGAACAATTCTTTTTCTCTCTTTTATTATTTATTTATTTATTTATTTATTTATTTTTTTATTTTTTTTTTGCGGAACGTTCTCCACGTGACACGGACATGTAACGTTTATTAGATCCCTGGCGTTACAGGCATTCTTCATATCGTGTAATTCTATTTCCGAGCTGCCTAGTGTCCCGCGCTGACACCAGCAGTCTCGTTTATGTAAACTTCTCGCGCGCGTCGAGAGTTTCTGAAGCACACTCGCGTGTGCCAAATACAAGCTGCAAGGATAGGACAATAGGGTGCATCGCGCGCAGCGTGCACCAGATACGCGTTGGGCAAGAAGGATGTTCGAAGCGGTCGGGTACGCCCCCGCCAGACCTTTTTCCTCGTGTTAAAAACATTGTATCCTGTCGTGAATTATTGTGTACTTACCTCGCTTTAATTGTTGCTGCATTAGTCATGTAATTCTTCTCCTTTACATACTTTTAAATACAATTGAGGAGAGATTATTTTTCTTGGGAACATGAAATCTTTGGAACATCGAGATGAGTTTTTTTTTTTTTTTTAATTTCTTTATTGCGTTTGTAATTCTGGAAGGTATTCAAAATATTCAAATTTATTTCATATTAAAATTTTGGACAATTTTAATAGGATATTAAATCTATTAAAATAATAATACAGTAAAATTTATTTAATCCTTTAATATAGCAATCTACAAATCTTTTTAGGACGCAGATCTCTATCCTAATTTTTTAATAGCACGTTATATTAAGCAATCAGTTTACAAAACCAAACATCACGTTCGGATTTGAAACACAGGACGAGTAGAAAGCACAGCGAAGGGTTAAAAAGTACAAGGCGGTTAGATCGATTCCGTGCTCCAGCTCGTTTTCCACTTACCCGATCCCTCTATAGAGAACGGTCTCAAAGGATCCGTGCGAGTGACAAATACAAACCCGAAGACATTCTTCCAATGGACGTCATTGATTAATCTCGCCGTATGGATTACAAGACGGTGAAGTAGGCAGTCACTCACAGGCACATATACAATATGGCCGCGATTTTTCACGTCCACGCTCGGATACGCCGCTTTATCACGCGTGTCGCGTAAAAAACAAACATCGAAATTGGATTACGCTTGGCGGACGATCGACCGCATTATTATACATTAGAAACGTCCGCTCGATACGACGCCGGGCATTTATAATTGATTTTTCTAGCTGTCCGAGTCCGATAGGTTCTGCTCGTAATTGATGTGTTCAATCTTGCGTCGAACGTAACGCGGTTCTAATCGCTGTTCGATGCTTCACGAGTGTGAAAAGAAGTCGACCGTGTAATTTGTATTTTATTGTGCCGCTGTTTGCCGTTTTTAATGAACGTAATAAGCAAAATGACCTTTTTTTTTTTCTATCAACCACTTTTTATGCTTTCTAAGTGGCATATGTATGCTCGTTCAATTTTCACTGAAAGAAGCGTGTAATTTACTCATCGTAAAAGAGTAACGTGTCATTGCCATTAGAATGCAACGCGGGTAATTTAATGTTCCAGCGTGTTTAAAGCTGCAAACAAGAGTTGCATAATGACCTCTTGTGTTCTTTACAATTCCTACCTCATAAATGCAGAAAAAAAAAGAAGAAAAAAGAAAAAAAAACAGCTAGAAGCAATACAGACCGTGCTATCGCGTCATCCTCGTAATAAAAGTTCCAAGTTTCAAGAACCACGTGCGCATCAAGCATCACAAATTAATTACCATGCACTTATTCTTCCCCGACAGGTCCGCCAACCGCACCGGAGAACTCAGTTAACGCAGTGGCGCCTTCCTCCGGTTCCTTCAATTAATACTTAAAAAGCCGAGCGTGTCGGTTCTCAGCGAGGCGCGTCGTCAAGCGTACATGTTCCTGGTCGCTTGGTTATCTCGAGTACAGGGTCGAGACGTGTCCCGTTCATATTCCTGGTCCATGTTTACCGTGTCTCGACAGTGTCGGAAACCCGTCCCCTTTCAGGATCGTCGAGCCTATAAGCGTCACACGGGTCGCGCTTGAAAAATCGACTCGGCCGCCGTGGAAAAACCGCGCGTGTTTGCCCTCGTCGAATCCGCTCGAATTCGAAACACAGTCCTAGGGACCGGTCGAAAGACGAACACATACGAGAGGAACGACAGCTGGCCTCCGTTCCGGAGCCTAGCGATGCCAGGATTTCGGTGTGCGTGTCTTGGACACACTTTTCAGCCAGGGAAAAAAGCCGATCGCTGACGTTTGATGGATCGCGACTAGGACGCCCTGGACAGAGAGGTACTCTGTTTTTCCACGGCCCTCTTCCTGCTGCTTCTACCCCAACCACGTCATTGGAGGCAGCCAGATCTTTCTTACACGGTGGAACAGGGAGAAGAACAAAGACATCAACGCTGATGGATGCGCGAGCGAGCTGGCCACGAGCGTGGCGAGGCTGATGCGAGAGTTTCGTATTGTCTTCGTCTCTCGGGTCGGTTTGATCGTCGCGAAGATCAAAAGGGTTCCTGTGATTCTTGTGTAATAGGATTTTGTAGGTTATTCGAAGGTTATTCGAAGGTTATTCGAAGGTTATTCGGAGGTGATTATTATTAGTTTCAGAGTGGAATTAGGGAAGAAGGGTATAAGTGTTAAATTATGAAGGAATATTTAACTTTGTGTAATAGGATCTAATTTTGGATGTAAAAAAATATTTTATTTTTTTTGCCATAAAAAAAGAAGGAAAGGAAGGTAGAAATTTTTATCGCAATCGACCACGTTCGTTCAAAAATTCAACAAGAAACCGAAGCTTTAATATTTTCTTACGAAGTTAAAACCGCACCGTCAGTATTATTTTTCATTTCATACAAAGTGTATTCAGCGTACAACATCACTAATCATAGTCATCTCCCCTAAAACTTCGCAGATTTCTCTACATCGATCAAAACATCCACAAATCATCGTCAACAATTATAGCTCTTTTATAAGCGTAAAAAATTCACGAGATTAACTCAGATCAGACAGATCGCGTGAGAACACCGATATTTCCACGAACCCTTCCATCCCCTCTACGCTTCGTGCGTCTTTTTATCTCGATTCAGCGGTAAACATTCGAAAAAAAGACGCATCCTCGAGATTCGGTCGCGTGAAACACCAAAGAGCGCCTTTCGCGAGACAGGAAGGACTATTAATTACTGTCCGCGATGGCTGTGCGCGCGGCTAAGGAAAGTAATTATGTGTCGCAGCCCGCCACTTGGGACTTAAGACGTACGAGCCGCAACAAACGTAATTTTTTAACGCCTCTTTCGAGCCCGCTTGCGAAAGGAACAGAGAGAGAGAGGAAGAGGAATCCCCGACACCTGGCACAACATTCCGAGATCGAAAGTCGGGGCAAATATAAATCGAAGCTTGCTGTAATTAAACATTCATAGCAGCGGTAACACTTGTAACTTATGAATATTAAATCGAGAAACTTCTACCGTAACCTTTACACGCGTAATATTAAAATCACCATTAAAATACATTCATAAATATAACTTTTAATCCCCGAAGCTTTTATCTCAAATTCTCCACAAAATTTTAGCCTCTCTAAACCCAAAAGAATCGAATCTTCAGACCAATAGGTTATCTTCTAAAACAGAAATCGCCAACTGGCAGCCTGCGAGTTACACGCGGCGCCTTTCCCTATCTAGATTTTCCACCTCCAAATCATAGAAGAACAACGCCTCTCCTACCTATTTGTCTCCGCAGTGACATAGCGGAGTCTAATAAACCATGCGTTGTTTGTTTTTTCCCATAACATCCTCGTATCGCATTCGACGAGACGCGTATATCCTAACTTCGCATGCACGGAATCTTTTTTATTCGTCGATGATTCGACCGACGCGTATGCTGCTCGCAATTGTGTACGTCCGTAACATCCATTACCGCCTTGATTCTTTTGCACAGGAGTAGGATACAATTTAATTGGTAGTGGAGACTTTGTGGCTCTCGAAGGAGAATAAATTTGAGATCCCTGTTTTTAAACTCCACGACTGCTCTACTGAACTAGAATTAGAACAAAGTAAAAAGAAGAAAACATGGAGGAACGTTCGCCGAGAGCTCGTTCGAAGCATGACAAATGAAATCGCAAAATAACTCAATCCCGCGTCACGGCCAGGTTGGCATAATTTCGCACGTTTCATGGGGCCGGCTCGTGAGCGGGCATTCTCGGCTAGTAACTTCATTCGACCAGATCCGGCCGTGGTCCCCCCAAGCACGCTCTCCTTCGCCACTGATAACACGAATTTACCAGGATGGTCGTTTTGCTCGCGCCGGCACCGAGAAAATGGCCTCTTTTCACATTACGCATATTATGTAGCGAACGCGCAGCCCTTACCTGGCTATCCGCGCGGCGGCAAGCCGGTCATCATCATTACGCGGCCGGGAATCGCGATATTATGCTTTATCTTTGGCAGCCAGTCCCCGGGTATAGTGGTTACATGCGCGCGGCTGCGATTAAGTATGCAAAGGTCGAATTTGAATAATGAGATCTTAATGATACCGTTCACAGCGAACCGCCAAAACTTTCTGCCGACCTACGTTCCAATCGATCGCCCGAGTGACATTCGAGATTCTGCAATGAAACGATTCAATAGTGCTAGTTTTGAAGAAGAAAGAAAATTTCGTGAGATTTGTGAGGAAAATCGAGGAAGATGATGCTACTACAAGAACCAAAAAATTTAACCGATCGAAGACGTTTAACGAACTACTAACTCTAGAAATATGATTCTAAGCTGATCCAGTTATTATAATATAAATAATATCTGCAAAAAAGATTTGTATTCACGGATATTGAAAATAACCTGTGCAACCGATATGCTGCGTCAAGCATGTCGTTTTCTTTGCAAAATAATCATAATAAAAATAGACACAGAACAAAATTCGATTCAACTCCCTTATCAAAACCCCTTTGAAAACCTGTAACCATCGCAAGCACATCAAGCCTACCCGCGCAGAAGAACGCATCGCGAAACGAGCTGCGAGCATCGTGCGAGCCACGAAAGCAATTAGCCCCGTGATCCGGCTGACCAAATTCCCGGGGGATCTATCCTAATTGCACAATTTGTTAACGCGGCCGTTGTTAAACCAGGACGAGAGGGTGGCTGGGGTACGGTAGGATCGGCTGGAAATTAAAAAGCATTAATAACGCGGCAGGATTGGTCGAGCGAGCTCGTCGAGCTTTCCATCCAGAGGAAGCGACGTCGTCGTCGAACGGAGAGAAAAGACGCGAACGAAGAAGAGCAAACGATTCACGATCCACGGGTGGGTGGACGCGGTGGAGAGGGAGCGGATGAGCCGCGAGAAGGCGAACACGGGGCGCGGGGAAGAGTTCCTCGAGGCCTCTGGAGGGTGAAGCGGACTAGACGTAGCCGTTGGACGCTGTGCCGTGTAATTTATTTCCCTTCGCTTCCGCGTCGCGGCCAAACGAAACGTCGGATCGACGGGGGGTGGAACACGGCCCAATGAACCTATCCTCCATCGACCCCACCCTCCTTCTCCCTCTGCCTTCCTTCGCCCGTGGCGTCGCCCTTAGGAGACCGGTGAAAATTTCGAGAAAATCGACGCCTCGTATAAATCACGTTTATCGGCCGCGGTGAAGCTCGCAAGACCGACCTTGTGTGAATGGCTCAACAGATCGACTCGAAATCATTTTCACGCGCTGGTGACTCTTTGTCGTCGCTACCGGTTTTGGATATACCGATAGATACTGAGCTTGGGAGGGCTGAGATTGGTAAGAATTTTTATCGATACCTTATTATTTTTGGAAAGAGTTGTTATAATGGCAAAGTATCATCAACGACTGCCTTTGAAAATTCAGAACTTCGATACTTTTTGCGTGCAATTAAATCAATACTCGTATCATTTTTTTCATATTTTTATCAAGGTATGTTCATCGATCACAGAGACGTTATAAGAGCACACAAGTAACGAGATTTTAAGAACAATTCGATAGCTGTTATCGATTAGCGCACACGCTGATGGATAGTTTGAATAGACAGGAACAAGGGTTCCAACATTTTTCGCCATCGCTGGGATACAGCGAAAATTCGTACAGAGTCAGCAGCCCAAGAAATGCCTTTGATAAATCGCACTCGATATTTTTTTACTTTCCCCTCGTTCGTCTTGCAGAATGCGCTCTCGCCCCGTTTCCCACCGCCACCCTCTTTTCACCCTCCAACCTCACCGATCGCACCGGCATGCTCGTAAGTTCCATGATTTCTTCGGCCATGCTTCCGGTCGTCCTTCCCACGCTCTTGTACCTCGAGCACCGTACCGCTTCTCGCAAAATTTTAACCGAACTGTAAAAGTTTCTAGATAAAAAATTTTGTTGAACGGACGATTTAGAATTTCTACAATTGTTCTTTTAAAGATTCTCTTTCATTTTTCTAATGTCATTGCGAATAAATGAAATTAAATAGTTTTAACTCGCAATTATTGCACTGTCGAACTGCAACGCTCGGTACCATTATTCTGGATACGTCGAAAAAGATGTATGAAAAATTAAAAAAATCATAATTTGATAGCTTAACTCCATTCTTGAAAAATTCGTTACGATAGCAAAAAAGATCGGCGAATCTCGAGCAAAGAATTTTCTAAGAATACCGCGGCGTAATGGCGGGTTCTCAGCGCTCGAGCCAAGCCAGGATAAAGGGAAAAGGAAACAGGAAGAGTACTCGTTGGCCGGGTTACTCTAAACCAGATATGCGCAACGATTTCACAAGAGTCGACGAAAGAGGAAGAGGAAACTGAAAGGATCTCGGAGTCAGTGACCTTGGCAGGATTTATGGCCGTCCTTTTCGCTATTCGTGACGCAGGAAACGAAGGTCGTCCTCGCGTGGAAGAATCGGTCGGTCGCAGCGTGAAGTTGAAATCCTTTCCGAACTTAAAACTGTCCTTGATCCCCGACACGATCCTGTACAATCGTTAGCGAACGCTATTGTTACTTTTCCGAAGAATCGGGTTAAAAGCTCGCCATAATCTTGTATACCTATTGTACCACGCTGTATTCTGTTCCACGTTCCGTTCTAGTGGCACAGCAAAGGCGATCATTGATGTTTACTCAAAAGGAATCTAGGTCCGTTGGACCTCGAAATTGACAGTTTTGCAATAGCATAAAATAAATAGATATTCGATTAAAAATTGTAACATTACTGTTACATTTTTTTTTTTGGCTAAACGACGTAACGATGCGCGCTGTCGCTGTGACGAAGACTGAGTGTTTTTCCCTGGTTACGCACGCCAGGAAAGATTCAGCAACAACGTAAGAACGAGTAGTCGACCATGCGAACACACCGAATTAGAAAATCAGTCGTCGTTATTCTCTAAATAAAATTTGCATCCATGATCAAAAAGTAGCGCTTATTTTATATACGCCAAAATTACACCAGCGATTGTTTCATCGTGTGTACTATCGTAACTAGTGACAGAACATTTACTGGATCGCCAACGAAAACAAAGGCAAAGCTCCCAGGATATAACCAATTACTCCACCACCATCGCTCACCCCGCAACACGGTGCATTCCGCGTGGATGCATAAACGATAGGTGTAACAAACGACATCCTTAGGGTAAAACCTTTCACCGTTCAACGAGACCAATGCAGGTACACACCGGTGCACACGACCGCAGCCCTCTCGATTACTCAAGAGATCAAAGCGCGGCGCTTCGCGCTTGGAAGGCGAGAAAGCGGTCCTCGTCAGGCCGCGTTACGTTCCGTGCATTAAAATAATAGTTTATCGAACCTTTCACCGGCCAAGTGGAGCGATCGAATTGGCCGATTAAGAGCGGTCGTTTGATCCATTAAAAAGTAACGCGATTAACGCTGGCCTCCAAATTATTAACGGTATACGTGTGAATCGTGTAACATCTTTTTCACATCTTTTTAATCCGTTATGTTCACCTTTTTTGTTTTTTGTTTTTTTTTTAATTTTTTTTTTTTTTCATTTCTTCGAATTCTCGTAACACGGCAGCTCGATGCGTCGCAATTCCACCGGTGAAATTCGACGAAACGAGAATGATACTTTGATGAAGGGGTCGCGGCGGTGCAGGATGTCAGGTGGCGGCGCGCTGCCGGCTCTAATTAAAAAGCCGTGTTGGCATCACCCAGCGCCCGGGACATAACCTCTTTTTCCCGGGGTATATTTTTTTTTCTCCCATTTTTGAAATGGCCTCGCGCCGCGCGACGCTTACGTAATACCAACAAGCTGGCCGCGTCCCCCGTCCACCCCCACCCTTTTTTTCCGCCCTTGGTCCACAGGCAAACGAGCTCTCGCGGTGTTAACGTCCACATGTTCGGTGCTTTCACAATAACTCTCTCCCCCGTAGCTCTCGCAATTCGGACACAATAAAAACTCCAGCGAGACAGTTTGGCGGGCAAGTGTGATGAAAGGGCTTTCGCGAAAATTTTTTTCCCCCGACGCACTACGGCCACTCTGCCTAGTTTTTTCTTTTTTTTTTTTT
>SMSQ01010566.1:774499-834806 GCA_019453375.1 Ctenoplectra terminalis | reverse complement strand
TTTTTTGTTTTTTTTTTAATTTTTTGTTTTTTTCATTTCTTCGAGTTCTCGTAACACGGCAGCTCGATGCGTCGCAATTCCACCGGTGAAATTCGACGAAACGAGAATGATACTTTGATGAAGGGGTCGCGGCGGTGCAGGATGTCAGGTGGCGGCGCGCTGCCGGCTCTAATTAAAAAGCCGTGTTGGCATCACCCAGCGCCCGGGACATAACCTCTTTTTCCCGGGGTATATTTTTTTTTCTCCCATTTTTGAAATGGCCTCGCGCCGCGCGACGCTTACGTAATACCAACAAGCTGGCCGCGTCCCCCGTCCACCCCCACCCTTTTTTTCCGCCCTTGGTCCACAGGCAAACGAGCTCTCGCGGTGTTAACGTCCACATGTTCGGTGCTTTCACAATAACTCTCTCCCCCGTAGCTCTCGCAATTCGGACACAATAAAAACTCCAGCGAGACAGTTTGGCGGGCAAGTGTGATGAAAGGGCTTTCGCGAAAATTTTTTTCCCCCGACGCACTACGGCCACTCTGCCTAGTTTTTTCTTTTTTTTTTTTTTATTTTGTTTTTAGTCTTTTCTTTTTTTTTCGGTCGTCGTTTTTTTTCCGGTTGTTCCTTTTTTTTTACGAGTTTTCGGTTTTCGTTTTAATCGCTACGAAATACTTGAACCAGGGCATACTTGCCGCCCGCAGTACGCGTATCCGGAATGATGGACGACGCCGAAATCGTGTCGATGACGAGCTGACGGACGCTTCTCAGTTTTTCTAGGATCCGCCGGTTAAAACCGCGCTTTTTGTACCGTGTCACCCGCCAGATTTGATGGATACGGACTGGTGAAACCTGGACGAATGACGTCAATGTGCCTCAAAGAATTATCAATATTAAAAATCCTGGATTAAAATACCGTTGGAATAATTCACAGCTAAAATCCTATCTGTCTGTCTAAATGTTTAATTACTGTCAAAGATACAAATCATGATATTATCTGGCAACCAAATCGACAACCGACTCGCCGAAAAACTGAACGTCTACAAGATGGACGCCGAAATCGCGCGCCATGTCCTCGAGCAGCGAATGACACATCCCCTGAAAGGCATGCTCTTCCAATCCGTTGTAGCGACCCCTTAAACCGAACTGAATTGAACGGAACACCACCCCTACCGGAGCTACAACAGCCTGAGCGCAGAGACCTACTCGTATTATCCACAGTGACAGGATGGCGGAGTTATTAATGGCCACGACAGTGACAAATGACGAACTGTCGGCGCAAGCAAGACTGATATGGCGGGCATCGTTCCTCTCTTCTCTCCTTCGGCCATCTCCTTTCATCCTCGCCATCTCTCTTTCTCTCTCATTCCAGCAGTCTCTCCGTTATTCCCTCGTGATCCCCGTCTCCGTTCATCCCCTCGTCCTCCACTCGACCTTCTCCCGTGTTTCTACCACCACACCACCCTGGCTAAACTTCTCTCGTCCAGACCTCGTGTCCAAACATGGGACAAACACGATACACCCGAGCCATTTCTTCGAGTGATATCAATGATCGAGGAATCTTCCATAGGGACCCGCCCCTCGCGATCATTGATATTAGGAGTTAGTAGAGCTGAGGGCTTCGATGGGATTATGGGAATCCGAGGAACCGTTTGCTTCTGTCCAGAAGGTCTATCGTTCGTTCCATCGACGAGAAATTTCTTGCGATTCAAACGGAAATTGAGCAATGGAATTCTATCGATTCGTAGACTCGCTTGATCCTTAACGAGCTCGAGTATGAAAATTCTGAATTTCGCAAGATGCATCTATTCTCGTGCCTCGTGTTCCACCCCAGCAAAGTGGCTGTTAAAAATGTCCCGACATTCTTTCACGGACGTACCTACATACGCTGCGACAAACGGAACGCTGGTCCCGCGATAAACCGACAGAAGCGCGTGGTGGACAGTCATTTTTCTGGTTTACCTCTGGAAACATGTGCCGTGCTCGTTTATAATCCCAAACTAGAGCCGCGATCGGGTCCGATTCGAAAAAGTCGCCGGAAGAACGAAGGAGACATGGTCGCGCGAGCGCGATCGGGCTGCAGACGGGCCACGAAATAAAACCGCGTTGTGTAGAAAATCAAAATAAACATATTTACAGATTATCCATGGCAATAACTCATGCACGGTTTGAATAGACGGCAGGAGGTCTCTTCTTTTTCGAACCCGTCCTCTCCCTCCTTCCCTATCTCTTCTTACCCCCTCCGACCGCTTAACCTCCCCAACCTCCTCCAACTCCTCTTCCTATCATTCGGTCGCTGCTTTGTATTCCGCGTTGCTCCCTCGCTTCTCCCCTTTCCACCATAGTTCTACTCGTCTCAAACTCCACGATTCTCTCGGCCCCTTCCGTCGATCTGTTCCTCCTCCCTCTTCGCACCCCCTTTACCCGCTGCTGGATTTTTCTCGCCGAAAAGCCTCCCCTGGTACCTCTCCTCTTTCTATGCCCATCTTTCTTCCTCCTCTTCGTCGGTGTCGTCGTCATAGTCATCGTCCTCGGCTCCTTTCCGATGCGAAGCCCAAGGCTTCATCCTAAGGCAACTTGATCCACCCCTTTCCACCCCGCGGCGTCCCTGCCAAGCCACGCCAACTTCTTTGATCCCCGTCGACCGCTCAACTTCGAAGGATCACCGGCAAGATTTTCGAAAGAATTCATAACTTTGCCCGCCGACTTAACCGAGGAGAGATTCGCCGGCTCTGGGGACGGCAGCCGGTTATGTCGCTCCGGGGGACTTCGACGACCCGCGCGGGACCTGGAATAACGTTTCGCGATTTCCGGAATGCGGAATTCGCCAGGGGAAACCGGCTCGCTCCGAGGGAATGTATGGAGAAAAAAGTCCGGGTGATCCTTCGCGGACGGTGGCCGGGAAAAATTGCTGCTTCCTGCGGGTTACCTCGTTGAAAAGAAGACTTACGAAGATTTTATTTTCAAGAAAGTGGAGTTAATTGGAAATTTTATTCGTATCTCGATGAACACTCTGTTCTCCTACCCGAAATGTTATTTTCATATAATATTAGTCACACCGACAGCCCCTAATACAGGATTCTTCGACAACTCGTTAAGGAAACAACGAATCGACGATATCAGGAAACACTGTACGAGGAGGGAACGATCTCAGAGTCGCTTCTAATCGATACGAACCACCGGCTCGGGAAAAGAATTTCGTTCGGGCGATATCGTTGATTGACAGGTCGAGGGACGACCCAGCTGGGAAAGGGGAAATTGGAGAAACGAGAAGGGAACGGAATAAGAGAGACGGAGGAGCAGCAGCAGCAGCAGCAGCAGCAGCAGCACGCAAGCCTGATCTGCTCATGAGCGTGGAAATCCCTCGTGGCAGCCTTGGGGTTCCGAAACATCAGCGTGATTGCGTTCCTCCAGCGAAGGTATTCCATTACCGGGGCGAGCGGGTACCCTCATTCCTGTTCCACCCCCTCGAAGCGTTCGGCCTCGTGCCTCGCCATCCCCGATACGCGGTTCACGCTCGCCGAAGCCGAACATCGAAGCGCAAACCGATATCTCTACCCTTCTGTCCACCGGACAGATCGTCCAGACATCGTTGCAAATGCGTCTACAGCCGTTGATGAAGTTCCGCTGGTGCGTAGGGTAAATTGGGCGCGAGGACTTCGTTTCAATTATTCAATCGCGGTAATGAACGCGTTGAAAAATTGTTTTCTATTCGTTTGGAGTTTCTTGAAAATTTAGGTCAGATCTTGAGATAAAATTTAAGGTTGTTTGTTGGATGACAACGGATGTCTGCGTTTTTATGGATATTTAAGTTGAATGCTTATAAGGGGAAATTCGTGAAGTGGATTCTAAGAAATTTAGGACTCGTAGATAATGACCTGTGAAATACGTCCGCTAAGACCTTGTTTTCGAATTAATCTTCTTTATGCTCTGGATACTTCTTCCGCGGGTGGAGGTGTTTATTTGTAAGATTGAAATGATTGATCGGGAAAAGTTTTCTTGGTCTATCTTTTGGAACTCATGACCTATATTTTGCGTGTCAAAACATTATGCCACGTGGATGAATTGTTACTCGCGTCTGTGCTAAAAGTTACTAAAATCTGTAATGAGAGAACTGTGAAAGGTGGATCAAGAGGACGAATCGAACCGAACTGACTAACGTCGCGCATCGGGCGGACCAACCGTACTAACTTTAATCAGAAATTGATACAGGGATGCCTGTCCTGTTTTCATTAACATTCCACAAATCCTGCAACAAATTAAATTACTTCGCCATCGCAGGGGCTAATGAATGTCGGGCTAGGGTGGCACCGGAAGAGGAGCGGAGGATCCTGAGCGACAGAGAATAGTAGGGAGCGCGGCTGATAATCGATAGCTCTCGAAAGTTCAGTTCATTCGTTCGTGCGAGTCGACTCGTTGGCAGACATCCTTGCCACGATTAAATTGCCCCCACGGAAATGGAGATCTCGCGTGCAAAACCTCTGTCCTTTGTCTCCTACGAACCTTCGAAATACCGATTAGAAAAGAAAAAGAAAATTAAATTCGAGCAATCAATTAAATCTTAAATCGATATAATTTTTACATATCGATTTCCGTAACGATAACAAAAATTGTAAAATAATCGCGAGTATCATTCCAGCATTCCATCGCGTATCGCGATATAATTTCATAGATACCAAGGAATTTTTCATAAAAATAAATCGACTCAAAACAAAACAATCAATCCTCGATCACTTTGCCCCGCATTAACTCGCGCTGAGCCATGCTATCACCGGCGATGGCTGCAAAGCACGACAACAGTGGCAACGTTCCTGTGGTCCTTTCGAGCGTTCCGGTTGGCGAATACGCCCATACGTGTGCCAGTGGTTACATGTAGACGGTAGGTAAGCCACGCTGGCGTCCAGATTCCACGACAGCGAGCGGAATGGAAGCGCAGCGACGATGCGGACGGGGGTGGAAGCGGGTAATGGGGTTTGCTGGGAGTGACGCGGGGCTAACCGAGCGGAATCACGAGCTCCCAGGAATCGAATCCATGCGTCACCCAGGCCTGCCAACACCATTTGCAGCTACCAACTTCCACGGACCTTAAGTTCCGCCAGCAGACATGGAGCGGAAACGTTCTCTGGCTTGGGTTAAAGATCGCAGTACTTCTCTCTTTCTCTCTTTCTCTTTCTCTCCTTCGCGAGAACACTGGATGCATCAGAAAACTGTTTTCGCGTGGTTGTTGGTTTTGCGAAACCGGGCAAGTAGTGGACAGGCGTGACGCGGGATTCGTTTTAAGTTCGGAATTTTACTCGATGGACCAACGATTCTGCTGTTGATAGTTTCAAATTGAATTCCATTACAGGGAACGATACGTCGGTTGTTTGAGCGGCGACAAATGGCGCGTGGATAGAGCTGCTGTTTGTAACGTCGCCACTAATGAGATGCCATATTTCTAATCACTCTTTCGAAGTAGTACAGAGGTTTTCGAAATACTATTCGTCGATGTAAACCATNTTCTATGCCCATCTTTCTTCCTCCTCTTCGTCGGTGTCGTCGTCATAGTCATCGTCCTCGGCTCCTTTCCGATGCGAAGCCCAAGGCTTCATCCTAAGGCAACTTGATCCACCCCTTTCCACCCCGCGGCGTCCCTGCCAAGCCACGCCAACTTCTTTGATCCCCGTCGACCGCTCAACTTCGAAGGATCACCGGCAAGATTTTCGAAAGAATTCATAACTTTGCCCGCCGACTTAACCGAGGAGAGATTCGCCGGCTCTGGGGACGGCAGCCGGTTATGTCGCTCCGGGGGACTTCGACGACCCGCGCGGGACCTGGAATAACGTTTCGCGATTTCCGGAATGCGGAATTCGCCAGGGGAAACCGGCTCGCTCCGAGGGAATGTATGGAGAAAAAAGTCCGGGTGATCCTTCGCGGACGGTGGCCGGGAAAAATTGCTGCTTCCTGCGGGTTACCTCGTTGAAAAGAAGACTTACGAAGATTTTATTTTCAAGAAAGTGGAGTTAATTGGAAATTTTATTCGTACCTCGATGAACACTCTGTTCTCCTACCCGAAATGTTATTTTCATATAATATTAGTCACACCGACAGCCCCTAATACAGGATTCTTCGACAACTCGTTAAGGAAACAACGAATCGACGATATCAGGAAACACTGTACGAGGAGGGAACGATCTCAGAGTCGCTTCTAATCGATACGAACCACCGGCTCGGGAAAAGAATTTCGTTCGGGCGATATCGTTGATTGACAGGTCGAGGGACGACCCAGCTGGGAAAGGGGAAATTGGAGAAACGAGAAGGGAACGGAATAAGAGAGACGGAGGAGCAGCAGCAGCAGCAGCAGCAGCAGCAGCACGCAAGCCTGATCTGCTCATGAGCGTGGAAATCCCTCGTGGCAGCCTTGGGGTTCCGAAACATCAGCGTGATTGCGTTCCTCCAGCGAAGGTATTCCATTACCGGGGCGAGCGGGTACCCTCATTCCTGTTCCACCCCCTCGAAGCGTTCGGCCTCGTGCCTCGCCATCCCCGATACGCGGTTCACGCTCGCCGAAGCCGAACATCGAAGCGCAAACCGATATCTCTACCCTTCTGTCCACCGGACAGATCGTCCAGACATCGTTGCAAATGCGTCTACAGCCGTTGATGAAGTTCCGCTGGTGCGTAGGGTAAATTGGGCGCGAGGACTTCGTTTCAATTATTCAATCGCGGTAATGAACGCGTTGAAAAATTGTTTTCTATTCGTTTGGAGTTTCTTGAAAATTTAGGTCAGATCTTGAGATAAAATTTAAGGTTGTTTGTTGGATGACAACGGATGTCTGCGTTTTTATGGATATTTAAGTTGAATGCTTATAAGGGGAAATTCGTGAAGTGGATTCTAAGAAATTTAGGACTCGTAGATAATGACCTGTGAAATACGTCCGCTAAGACCTTGTTTTCGAATTAATCTTCTTTATGCTCTGGATACTTCTTCCGCGGGTGGAGGTGTTTATTTGTAAGATTGAAATGATTGATCGGGAAAAGTTTTCTTGGTCTATCTTTTGGAACTCATGACCTATATTTTGCGTGTCAAAACATTATGCCACGTGGATGAATTGTTACTCGCGTCTGTGCTAAAAGTTACTAAAATCTGTAATGAGAGAACTGTGAAAGGTGGATCAAGAGGACGAATCGAACCGAACTGACTAACGTCGCGCATCGGGCGGACCAACCGTACTAACTTTAATCAGAAATTGATACAGGGATGCCTGTCCTGTTTTCATTAACATTCCACAAATCCTGCAACAAATTAAATTACTTCGCCATCGCAGGGGCTAATGAATGTCGGGCTAGGGTGGCACCGGAAGAGGAGCGGAGGATCCTGAGCGACAGAGAATAGTAGGGAGCGCGGCTGATAATCGATAGCTCTCGAAAGTTCAGTTCATTCGTTCGTGCGAGTCGACTCGTTGGCAGACATCCTTGCCACGATTAAATTGCCCCCACGGAAATGGAGATCTCGCGTGCAAAACCTCTGTCCTTTGTCTCCTACGAACCTTCGAAATACCGATTAGAAAAGAAAAAGAAAATTAAATTCGAGCAATCAATTAAATCTTAAATCGATATAATTTTTACATATCGATTTCCGTAACGATAACAAAAATTGTAAAATAATCGCGAGTATCATTCCAGCATTCCATCGCGTATCGCGATATAATTTCATAGATACCAAGGAATTTTTCATAAAAATAAATCGAATCAAAACAAAACAATCAATCCTCGATCACTTTGCCCCGCATTAACTCGCGCTGAGCCATGCTATCACCGGCGATGGCTGCAAAGCACGACAACAGTGGCAACGTTCCTGTGGTCCTTTCGAGCGTTCCGGTTGGCGAATACGCCCATACGTGTGCCAGTGGTTACATGTAGACGGTAGGTAAGCCACGCTGGCGTCCAGATTCCACGACAGCGAGCGGAATGGAAGCGCAGCGACGATGCGGACGGGGGTGGAAGCGGGTAATGGGGTTTGCTGGGAGTGACGCGGGGCTAACCGAGCGGAATCACGAGCTCCCAGGAATCGAATCCATGCGTCACCCAGGCCTGCCAACACCATTTGCAGCTACCAACTTCCACGGACCTTAAGTTCCGCCAGCAGACATGGAGCGGAAACGTTCTCTGGCTTGGGTTAAAGATCGCAGTACTTCTCTCTTTCTCTCTTTCTCTTTCTCTCCTTCGCGAGAACACTGGATGCATCAGAAAACTGTTTTCGCGTGGTTGTTGGTTTTGCGAAACCGGGCAAGTAGTGGACAGGCGTGACGCGGGATTCGTTTTAAGTTCGGAATTTTACTCGATGGACCAACGATTCTGCTGTTGATAGTTTCAAATTGAATTCCATTACAGGGAACGATACGTCGGTTGTTTGAGCGGCGACAAATGGCGCGTGGATAGAGCTGCTGTTTGTAACGTCGCCACTAATGAGATGCCATATTTCTAATCACTCTTTCGAAGTAGTACAGAGGTTTTCGAAATACTATTCGTCGATGTAAACCATTTACTTCGAACAATTGTAGTTTTCGATATATTATTACCGGTATTGGGTATAAATGACTCCAAAATCAGCATCGAGAAGTCCTTCCGGAAATCGGGCATCGAGCCTTCCCAACGGAGAATTCGGAGCAAAATCAACTGA
The DNA here is from genome assembly GCA_019453375.1 of Ctenoplectra terminalis. Classification (NCBI taxonomy): domain Eukaryota; kingdom Metazoa; phylum Arthropoda; class Insecta; order Hymenoptera; family Apidae; genus Ctenoplectra; species Ctenoplectra terminalis. The sequence continues at coordinate 826,163 of SMSQ01010566.1, read as the reverse complement.
GGATCAATCAAGGATGGGAGCAGGTTCTCAGCAGGTTCCAGATTAATGGCTGTGGATCGTTGTGAAACGGCGATCGGGACAATTTGGCGGGACGTTAAGGGGGAGCAGGAGGATTCCATGGCGAAGGATGATGGCAGGAACAATTCCAGGCAACTCCCAGAGCAACCTAAGCAACGTCTCGCTCTCGTCCACGCGGCGCTGCGCCGCGTAAATGATGGCGCCCAACATTATCTATTGTGCGCCCATTCCATTTAATATTGTATTCCATAACGCAAACAAAGGTAAAATGCGAATTAATGTACTCGATTTATCACGCTTTTGTTGCGCGCTGGGACGCGAGCGAGCGAACCGGGGCCAGGCTGCTTCGTCTTTCTATACCGTGTCCCTCTTCGTCCCGCTCCACACCCCTGTTCGCTCACCCCTTTCACCGCTGGATGCACCACTTCGCGAGCTTCGACACCGAGCTGAAGGGAGAAACCACCCGGAGAATATTCTTTCCTCTCTCGTGCTCTCAACGTATTTTTCTTTCAAAATCTCTCTTTTTTCCCCTCTCTTGTTCTTCGTCTGTTTCTTCTTTTCTTCGTTCCTTCGTTTCGCCTGGGAAGCTCTTTCGACGTCGTTGTTACCGGGGAGAACGATACCCGGTGTTTCGCTGCAAGGATGTTAGCACGGGGATCGTTTGGTCGTTGAGCGAGCATTAAAGGTGTTTACACCGTGAATTGTAGTTCTTCAGCGTTATGAGATCTTCCTTCCGCGGAAGAGGTCTTTTAGCGGGACTATAGGAGTAATATGGATTTGGAGTGCACGAAATTTTAAAATTTTTGTTACCGGTTCACGTGTTGAAAAAATTTGTTGTATCGAGATAATAAAAATGCTAGCATCTTTTTTCACCCGTTCCCTTCATTGACAATCCATGCTTCGCAGCCGTCAACCGCTAATGAAGATCGTACCGTATCAAGACGATCCGAGAGGGGAACATAATAATTCAAGCGAATTGCCTGGACCACTTACAAATGGCCGACGAAACGGACAAGGGATCGCACGCGAAAGAAAGATATCGAGGGTCGCGATTTCGAGGACGTGCGGAATTAATCGTTGAAAGAAGTATTCGGGAGGAATTTCTCGATGAAGCGAGTCACGCGGCTGTCTTTCGCCATTTTTAGAAATCTCACGATTTTTACAAAAGCGATGCGTATCGTGGTGGGGATAAAGAGTGCTTGGACAGCAGCCGAAAATCTAGGACCATTTTTCTCCGCTGTCTGCGAACGCTATGAGCAAAGGGGGATGGTGGACCAACAAATGACGCTCTTTCTTTCCCCTCTCAATTTCATCCCCCTCTCTCTGGCGCTCCACGAATATTTGCTTATAAAAAAGCAATCATGGATTCGAATATACAACTTAATAAGGAATTCGAAGCGCTACCGAATACGGGTTCGAATTTCTAAGCTGTTCGGGCTGTAATCGCAAGTTAAAAATATGTTATTTAAAACGTGGCGTTCCGGTTATTTTTCCGTGGTAATTACACGGTGGAAGAAGGAAAAGAAAAATCGCGACACAGATGTAGTCCCGGCGAAACTTTTCCACGGAAGTTTCCAACGAATCCCGGAGTTCGTCGCATTCATCATTGTTCTTGCCAACCGACCTTCTTTCCCAACCCCTTCTCTTCGATTTCTTTTGATACGCTACGTCACCTCGTAAATTCGAAAACGCGCGAAACGCGTTTCGACGAAGATCCTAGGGCGACACGCTTAACCGCGCGTCGAGCAAAAACCAAGACGTCGAGACTTCGACCACGAACAACAGTCTGTCCCACCCATCCCCTCGTTCTTCGAAAAGAAAAATAGAAAGTTCTGCGATCTTTATCGGTTTTCGTCGTCGGCATTCGAAGACGAGACCAAAAGCAAAAGGAATAAAATATCTCTTGGCCAAGAATTCCAAGAAAGATTCGTTATGTCGGATTTGTTTTAAAGAATTTAAATACAAATGTCTGATAAATTACACCGTAAAAAAAAAAAGTAGCGACAAATTTTCTAAAAACGGAACACGTTCGGCCCCGACGGTACTCGAAAACACGGAAATGACAGGCGAGGGGTAGAGTGCGCGCGATTGGTCGAAGCGAGCGACCGGAAACGCGAGAAGAGTGGCCGGTGACAAACGGCGCCGCGTATCGCGAACACTGAATAAAACAAATGAGAACGGAACAAAGCTGACAGAGGCGGCCGAACGGAACGAACAACGCGGAATCCGAGGGTGAAAGTGGGCGAGGCCTCGGGCTAAGGGGTAGTTCGGCTAATGCGCGATGATTAAACTAACGGCTGCCACCAATCACTCTGCCACGAAAACCCTCTGATCTTCTCTCGGTCCGTAGTTCCGAGCCGACGCTCGACCATTCTTCGAGTCGTCCATTTTTTTTTCTTCAGTTCATTCGAGTTTCTTGTCACCATCCTTGACACACTTTTCTGCGACGTGTCGTCGGTTATAAGGGTTGATTGTAAACGTTGAACTGATCATCGAGCGAAAGAGAGATAGAAATTTGTGCTACCGAAAATTTACCAACAATGATTTTAATTTCTCCTGAGAAATAATAGTCCACCAAATTCGAACTTTCGACTTATTGTTCTATTCATTTTTTTACTAAATTTAAAAATTTGTGACGTTGAAAAATAAATTTATTTTAATGGGTGTCTGACTTTTCTGCGCTATCTCTACTATTTTTTTCTTTTTTTTTCTTTTTACTATTAATTAAAAAATTGAATTTGAAATTAACACGCTTCAAACCGGAATGAAATTATTCGAATCGCGTGTATTGCAGGGAATAAGCATAAACAAACAGAAAGTAGAGTAAAATAATCATGTCGTTGATTCATAATCGTGATTCCAGTAGAGCCGCAAAATAATCGAGCGTCAACCATAACCTGTTAATACCGACAATCGGCGCTTGTACGCGCACCGGCCAAGAATTTATTTATGGAGTACATTTGTTATCAGGGCGTAAAATTCTGCATCGGGACTCGATGTACACCGAAACTTGTGTATCTTTGAAGCGCGACAAACGCAATTGTTTACTTGATAAAAACAATATATTCAGCCGATGGGATATCCGTGCACGATTCCGTAGCGTATTTGAACAAACGAAAATAATCTGTCAGCCAAACAGGGCCGAACAAAAATATCGCACGGCGGCGGGATATTTAGTTCGATTTGCCCGTTCAAACACTTCGATCGGGTCTCTGGTTGGCTACAGTCTGCTAGCTGCGTTAATTTCCGACAGAACGCTAGAGCTTCGATCCGTTAATTTACGTTTCGTCTTGTTTACAATGCGAGAAAAATCAACGAGAGCAACGTTCACGTTAGTCATCGCAAAATTGACGCTAATTACCGATTCGTCGAACGAGAAAATTTATTTCCCTGTGCAAATTAATTAGGGAGACTCGGCTCTTAACGGCGTCTCGGATCATTTCTCTTCGAGACGAATTACCCAGAATACCTGGTTCCCTCGCCGCGCGACAAGTGAAGCGTATCAAGATGGCGGACGAGCCGCGTTATCGGTGTGAAAATAGGGAGCCTCCGATCTAACGATCCAACTGGCCACCGGTTTCTCAATCTCACAGATCATATAATTCGATAAGAGACGATTACCCTGTCGCTATACGCGTTAAAAACTGCATGCGCGAAGATAATCGTTCGATTCGAGACGTATCATTGACGCCGCGATTTCCTTCACGGAATGAGATAAGCAAAATCGTTCAAATTAAAGTTTCATCGAACGAACGCATGACTGGACGAAGGCTAATGAGTTCAGGCTAAATTGTTTATTTTCGGAAATTACGTACGCAATGGACATCTTGGTATCTTTATGATACATTTTGACACCTCGATTAATTATACAGTTGCTCTCTCTCTCTTTCACTATACGGGCATTATTTGCTGTTTTACATCAGAGCTACATAAAAAATTTATACTTCTATCGTAAAAAGGTATAAATATATAGGATTCATAAATATAAGATTCAGAATATTTGGATTTTCCGAATTAATAAAAAATGAGGTGTCCAGGATTTTCACACGTACACATCGATTTCCATAAATTATCGAAAATTTCGTTACGGATGATACGGAAGATCGGGCTTTAACGCGATAATGGACACGGCCGTCACAATAACGTGTTGTGTTTCACAACAAGGGAGGCGTACCACGGTTGTGGTTTCCATCATGCACCGAAACACAAAGACTATGGAATCATCAATCAAATCGAATCAATGAGCCCTTTGTAGAGGCCGATTTGGCTACTTATTCATTCATCATTATTAGAGGCACGGCGTTGCGTCCGCTGCGAAACCTCCCGCCTTCTGTCTCGAACGGTTTACCTTCATTCATCACCCCGCTAACTCATACAAATTGTTTTATTCACCTTATCAGCCATTGCGATTCGCGTCTGACCAGATAAACTCTGACGTGTTGCACCATCATCGTCATAATTTAAAAACTAGATTGTTACCTGTCGTTAAACGAACGATAAAGAAAGATATATATAGAAGTGTCAGGAACGAAAAATGATGGCGAATTAAATATTTCCGACACACGATCTCGGACGTTGATTCGAGCGAACCAACATGGTGCTGTTGGTTCATGCTCCGGCCCCGCTTCTCTCGCCGTCAAGGCGTCGCCGAAGTTTTCGAGTCGAATCGCTACCACGGTTACCCTTGATAAAAATGTACATATTCAGCGAGCCGCGGGAATTATGCACCGTCTGGCGCGCGCTTTCGCGTGTCTTCGCGAATTAAGCCGAAGGCGTCGCTGGTAACGACGCGAAAATCATCTGTCTACCGCGAACACGCAATTTTTCCATCAGTCCGGCACGCAATTTTTCCGCCAGCTTCGCGCGCGCCGTTCGTTCACGAGCAGGCCGCTCCTCTTTTTCCGGATGCGTTTCGACGCGCGTGAACCGTCAATTGGACGCTTTCTTCAGCTCCCATTGGCATTCCTGAGAATCTTTTCGTTTCATGAAACTGCTAATTTTGTCGCTACATTTTTAATGAGATTTTTAAACGTCTTCTATCTCGGGTGAAATGAAATATGACAGCGGTTGAGAGTTAAGGATGAACGGTATTAAATGTCGTAAGTAGAATAAATATTTCATGCAAATAGTCCTGTGATTTATTGATATTCCAAGGAAACGAACGAGCAACAATTTATTGAAAGAGGAATTTTTTAAACGCAGGATGGATCGAATTAAAAAATGTGTTGAGAACTCGAGACGTGAGATCACGAAGGTATCACGAAGGTATCACGAAAAATTGCAAGGAAGTTATTAATTATGCGCCTCGACGCTATAATTTCGTGCTTATTATATTCCTTGTTATCCTGGCGAACTGTTCGCTTCAGTTTTATACGAACGCACTAGAAAACGAAGCTTCTCGCGCTAATGACTTACGCAAAATACGTGAACCCTTGTTCTTCAGCTTTCAAAGAGTTCCTTGAAAAACAAAACCTTCGATCCTTCTTTCTAAAACAACACCTACCAAACGTCCATCGAATTCCTCCGAAAATAGTTTACACGCGTCTCTACGATCAACACTGGCTGACACCATTCGAAGAAACAAACCAAGAATAAAAAGATTTCACCTTCGAGGTTCAGACGACAGGCAGTCGCCGGTTCTCGGCGTATCGTCACGGAAAACGAGGTACTCGTGACCGGTCAAGGAGGCAGAAAGCCTTCAAAAGATTTTACGTGAAATTCCGCCGCTCGCCACATCCGCAAACCTTCTTTCGGTCAGTCTTCCAGGCGAATCCGCAAAGACTTCCGAGGATGTCCGGCATTCAACGTAACTGAAGCACAACGAATCGCGCGATCGGGTTTTACAGCGACCGCAGGGTGCCAGCAGAGCCGAAACAGCACTGTTTACGCTGCTGCTCCTTTCTTTTCTCTGCCCACTGGCCAAGTCGTCCAGAACAACGAAACTGCTCCCCTTTTCGACAGGCAGAAGCCTGAGAAGGGTTCTTGGTTACAAGGGGTTGCCGGAGTTATGCAAACTAAAGCGGCTAGATATACCTGGGCCTATTTTAAATGGCCGGAAAGCGCAAAGAGGTCACCTCTGCCGTTTCCGCCTGGACGTTCGTCAAACTCAACCGCGATCTACTTTGATTTACTGTGGGTCCAGACTTGCTAAAGGCTTACCTACTCTCGACCGATCTTTCAGCGTGCACGCTAAAAGGTACAAGGTCGCGCATGGTCTGGAAATTCGTCTTGGAAGTCGAGACTCTGGGTGAAGCGATACCCTCGATAAAGAGAAACAGGATCTAGAGTGACTCGAAGCGTCCTCGAACATGTGAGGCTTTGCAGCGAAACTTTGAATGGGAAATGTTTTGGGAGACGTGACGACAGTTGGCCACGGTTGACAATAGATATACGAGCTGTGACTTCCGAAAGATTTTTGGGGTTCGTGCGTTCGATCGCCTTCAAATTTGTTCGACAATGTTTGAAATTTTTTTTTTCTTTTTTAATTCGTGTCGCGTAAGATATCATATATGTCTAAGTGGAAGATCTGTTTTGTTGCGTAACGAGATTTTAGAGAAGCTGGTATTGAAAGTGAAAAAGGTGGTCGATTTATCTGAACTTTGACTCGCGATCGATGGTCAGGTTCGAAGGAGGCTGATGTCCCGATGAAGAATACTTATCGGTGTATTATGAAATACAGGGATTGAATGCTTCGCTCTTGGCTGTGTTATCTCGAAACCGTTGCTACTCTTCAGATGACATGTTTCTATTCCCATAAGNCTGGTATTGAAAGTGAAAAAGGTGGTCGATTTATCTGAACTTTGACTCACGATCGATGGTCAGGTTCGAAGGAGGCTGATGTCCCGATGAAGAATACTTATCGGTGTATTATGAAATACAGGGATTGAATACTTCGCTCTTGGCTGTGTTATCTCGAAACCGTTGCTACTCTTCGGATGACATGTTTCTATTCCCATAAGAGGCTGAACCAAAGAAAAACCGTTCGCTCTCAATTCAACACAAGTACCATTCTTAAAACAGAAATAATGCAATAATAATGGAGTAAGAAAACTACAAACGACTCCACGTTACACACAATAAAAGCTGCAGTGTTATCTCGAAAACGTAAGATTAATATCGAATAAATTGCAAAAATTCGTCAGTGACGCCAGCCGAGGACTTTGAGAACAATTATTCTGAGGGCGCAAGAATGAAGACATATGATCGTATCTCCGAATGTCAAGGAATAATTAAAAACAGTGAAAACCCAAGTATTCCACCAATGAACGAGCAGCAACAACAGCGACAGAGAAAAATTTCAAACCCTCCCCTGCGATGCGCCATTTTCTAAGAACGCTTCAATTAAAGTTCCCGGATGGTGCCGTGACACGGACAGGATTCCTTCGCGAAAGGTCAGGACGCAATATCCTGTACAAACGATAGGAACGAGCCACCTTCGTCACGATAGTTTAAATTAGATTCTCGCTTCACCTGTCGAAGCATCGGCTCTTATCCTTTCCCGCGGACCCAGGGTCGGAGAAAAGAGAACGACCAGAGCGAACGGATCCGTTCACGGTTTGATTTACTGCTTGGACAACCCAAAGGCTTGCCCGCCGCACCCCGCAATATTCGTTTTGAATAAGCAAATTGCGAGATTCAAGGTCGCTGCTGTTGAAGGGTTTCATTTCGACTGAGAGAAAATCGGTTACCTGGTTCAGTTCTACGCAAAATTTCTCGACAGTCGGACGTTCGACCCGTGATCGCGATCGCTGTCTCTTTCGTTGCTTTCGTGTCTTTTTTGACACTTTTTTACCCCATCTTCCGCGTGGTTCAAGCTCGACTAATCGAAACGATCGCAGCGAAAATCGCGCGACAGTGCATTGGAGTGTCCAACATGATTTATGACTACGTTGCCGTCGGTGGTTCGCGCTCCTTTCCCTCGGCGGCGACGTCGAGTACGCACCGCTTGGAAACATCAAGGTAAACGAATGAGATAGCACGATAACCGGCCTGACATTTGATCGGCGTTGTATCTTGGATTAATTTTAACGCGTCGCTGGCTTGTACATTTGGCCTTTCGCGGCGTGTTCTATTTGCGAGTATCGATCGGTTCAGTCCGTGGGACATTGCGGTCAAAATGGTGGTGGAAACGTTTGTTTCACTTTGGACACGATCGAAATTAATTCACTAATAGTGTACGTTTGAACCCGATGCACTTTATGAAACCTATAAATGGAGGTTTGTAATTTTCGTCGTTTAAAATAATTTTTATAAATTGCAAAAGACAATTAAAGTTTAACGCAATTTTTTAAGATTCGTTCCTTAACAGTCATAATTATTTCTACATAGAAATTTTAAAATCGTTTAATCTCGATATTAGACCCTAACATGGCGGCGATACTTATTCTCCAACTTTATCAATTTATCGTTGATCTTTAAAATTACCAAAATTTAAACAAAGCAATAAAATAAAATACGCAACACAGCTCTACCGACCTTCGATTAATTTTGTAAATAATTAAATTTTACAAATCCCTCCGTATCAGAACTCGCCCCTTAGAATCCATCAGCAGACGTCAAAATGGCCGCGGATGACGAACCACGTTCGAAGGGACGGCGATTAGAATTCGGGCGTTAGGTATCGGAGCGATATCGATAATGGGCCGCGATATCCGCGGGGTCGCGCGTATGTAGGCGCATGATGTACGGGAAGTAATATTTTCGCACGCGCGATATATCTGCCGGCAGCGGACAGCGGCCTCGCGATGCGGCCGCCGATATCGGTTATCGAAAGTATTTTTAAATTTGCAAATGATAACGTGTCGCGTTGCTTCCGCTCTGTCTGGTCGTCGACGTCACTTTTACGCCCAATCGGGGAACCTTTCTCCCGCGATCTCGTTGATGATTCGTTATTAAATATCGCCGGCGAAGGCACCGAGATGATCAGAATTTAATTTGGCTCAAAACTACTGGTTCTGGAGCTTTTGAAAAATTCTTATCGAGAAAATACTTTACGGCATTGAGGATGTGACAAAGTAGCGAAGCTTACGCGAGATTGTTCTAAGCTAAAATATCGAAACTTTCGAGGATGCGTCATTCATAATGGAACCTGATTTCATCCGACACTCTTCGTCCTCCGATCTCCACAAAATGGAGGATCTCGCATTCTCTGCTCAGGAATACTTCTCTCGAAGTACACCAACGAAACGAACATCGATATCGTTGAAACCATCGCTTACCAAAGAGTCCAAAAAATGGCGCAAGTATCGTTAAAACTCGCCCCTTCCAATATTCGAGAGCTCAAAATTGAACCCAATTTTCCAAACCATCTTCTTCCACTTACTCCGCGAAGCAACCACCGAAACAACCATCGAGGTTCGACAATACAGAATGGAACATCAAAACCAAGCCTCTTCTCATGAACAACAAGCAAAGGGGTGGCCAAAGGGGCCGAAAAAAAAGGCAATTAAAAGGCGGTCTCGTTTCGGGCTCGTTCTCGGTAAACAGGCAACCGATTCCTTGCAACATGGAATTCATCTGTCGGCCCTTTTTACGCCACCTCCTCCTTTTTTACTCTCGGTCCCTTCTCGAACGTCTCGCGGCCACAAGACTGGAGGACGGTTTTATCGCGAAGAAGTTCACCGTTGCCGGTCTGGCTTCGAGCGTTCTACGCGCGACGACGATACGATAGAGGCGATAGTCATACTTATAATTAGAGGAGTCAGCCAAATGATTTACGACGCACACGTGGTACACACGGCCACTTTCGTAAATACGTCCTCCGCCTCTTCTTCCTCGTCCCGTTTCTTTCGCACGGGGACGCGTTTTCGCGAGGTGGCCCGGTCTCGATTAATAATTTTTGCGAGCCTATATTTCGACCACCTTGCGCATCGCGACGAATAATAAAATTATCCGCTCTCATTTAACGATCGCGCTCGCTCGCCATGCAGTATCGATAAATTTCGATCGAACCGCCTTTCGTTTTGTCGTTAGCAGCGTGCCAACCGTAGTCACGCCATCCTGTAATTTTCCTTGGCGAACTTGCTTTCGTCGGACGACTTGGAGAACTCTGACAGTTTATTATGGTCTCCGGAAAGTGATATTCGTAACCCTTTGATTTTTGTCAGACAGATAATTGTTCTCTGTGTCTGAAATTGCGTTTTAATGCGTACGTTCTCCAGAAATGGAAATTTTTTATTCGATCGGTACAATTCTTTTCGAGAATAATATTTGTCAGAAACTGAAAGAGTTGAATAAATTGTGAGATGCGGAAGAATTGTTGCTGCATGGGAATTTCTTTGAAAGTATTTATGATATCATGGAAAGTGCATTCTTCCTTTCTTTCTTTTTCTCATGAGAAATTTAATGAATTTCATTGTTATTCTTTAATTATCTTCAAAAGCAGTTTGTCGCGTTCCGATATGGCGTGTCGAGAGCGTCGGCCGTCGGAACATGGCGCAACGGGAGCGAGCGGACGTTTTTTTTCATTCAGAAACAATTATGTAACATTTAATTACTCTTATACTGCTTTAATATTTTATTTTGACCGGTGATATTTCATCGGGCTTCATTTGATCGAGCATAAATTTAAACTCTGTCCTGTACAGGAAAAACAAATTGCATCCCTGGTTTACGAGCAACTTTTGTCTTTTTAGTTTGTATTTAATTGTTAAATAATATTATTGAAATTTATCGCTGTTTCGTAATTGTTCGCGTTTACACTTCAAGCGCGTAAAGCAGCGATTTAATGCTGGTGTAAATAGAAGTGTGACGTAAATTATACGAAATAAAAGAAGAAAAATAAGATATTTATTTTAATCGTGGAATTAAAAATGTAAAAGAAATAAAATAATCGCGAATATGACGTCAATTTTGGTTAAAATTGTTTTCGTGTAAAAGCTGAAAGTGATACAGCTTAATAAGCGAATAAATTTACACCAAAAATTAATCCAGTGAACAAACCGACTCGACGCGCATAAAACGCGTACAGAATTATTTATGATCGCATATTGAATTCGTACCGAATCTATACAGGAAAACAACAAATAATAGTTAAGCTTAAAAGCTAATATTTATTCAGTCAAGTAACAAATCAAAAATAAAGTAACTCGAACATAAATTGCAATATTTCCGCAAACTTTACGAGATTAAAGCGTACCCAGTTTATAGAAAGAAACGCTTCCTGACTTTTCCATTTTAAATTTGCATAAAAATTCATTAAAAAAAACCTTCGTCTCCAAAAAAAGAAATTCCTGCCACAAATTCACTTTTGAACGCAATCGAATACCACTTGTAGAGATAAATTAAATTTCGTACACGAACTAAAACATAAAATAATATCTCAACGAAACAAAACCCATCTTGTTTTTTTTTTAATCCTCTACATTTCGATAAAATACTCGTTTACATAAAAAATTCTTTGAAACACAATTCTCTGCTTCGTAAGAGCCAGCTCGCCAAGAAATTCAGAAAATCACAAAAATTCTACCAATGATTCTCTGTTAAACGAAAAAAAATTGCCCGAAACCGGTCCATGGACCAAGAGTCGGAGGCGTTAGGGCAACATGGCGCTGCGACGGCCGTCGGAACATGGCGACTGGAGCGGCGGCGATTCGGTCCGGCCTCGTTACAGGATTCCGCTTTGGCGTGGATCGTATTCGGCGGATTGCTTTTGAAAAATCGTCGCGTTTCAACGGTCACGGCTCGTTAGAATATCGCTTGACAGTCGGCAACAACGACGCACGGCGTCGAAGTACGCTTCTATTAATACGTCGCTCGCGAGCTGTCGAGCGTGTTACGCTCGCCACCGAGCTCACACCGATCCAGCTAACGCGTGTTTACTCGTGTGTGAGTGAATAACAACGAACAAACTTGGCCGTACGATATCTGATGCATACGCACTCACACGCGAACATATTTTTGACGCACTTTCGAGCGGCCAGGCTGCCCCCTGGGCCGCGATTTAACTAGCCGAAAATTAATTGTCGCGGCAACGCCGTGTCGCACGGCCGAGCGCATTTTCGTTATTTTTCAGTAACGCACGGAAATCGTGCCAGAATCTTGAACAGCCCTCGAATACGCGCCCCTTGTTAGGTTCAAACAGCTGCTCGATCGGTGAGCTGATTCCTCCAAAATCGAGGAAGCTGCGACACGTTTTCTGTGGCTCTTATTTATTCTATGTCTTCTTTTATTTTTTAATTTGGTTGGTTTCGTTTATTGGTACATCGTGATTTTTTTCCTACTTCAAGAAAGGGGTGAAAAAGTGGCACGGATGGTCGGATAAATTTTTCTGGCGAATTATTTGAGGTGAAACACGTTGCATCCAAAGGTATTGATCATGGCGTCGAGTTGTATACTGGGGGAGTGTAAATCGGTCAGTGCAGTTCACTGAACGCGCTGTTAAAAGCTCGTGATCGCTCCGAACTTTACCTTAACGCGACGATGATTGTTTTGCTCGTTACGATCATGCTCCTTTTTCCTATTTCCATGCGATTGAAAGTAGTAAGTGGAACTCTTATTCGACAGACACTTGTACTCTCCTAAACACTATGCCGACTGAACATATCCACTTTTAACAAGCGTGTTCTGGTGTTGATGGCCTGGTAGAGCTTCGGCTCCACCTTCCCACTTATCTAGTCGTCCGGATAGACGCGACATCGTTATGCTGTTATTAAATCGAAGAAGAAGAAAAAAAAAAAGGAACTAGGCGGATAAACGAACGAGGGATCGGCGCGACTCCGATCGAACTCGTGTAGGAGGAATTGTACAGGCCGAGAGATAGCATCCGGGCGACCTTCTGCGCTCGCGGAACGCGTTTCGTCATTTTTCGATTTGCTTAATGGAAAGTTAAACGGTTCAGATAAGGTCGGATAAACCGTCAACGTTGCGAGATCGCCGGTATTTATAGACGTGGATCCGCGCACGGAAAACGAGCGGTCATTCTATTCCGGCTGGAAATAGACGTTTCTCGGTCGCGCGTGTTCCGAAGCGAATAAATATTTATAGAGATTGTTTGGCCGTAGCTAACAAAGCAACGGAATTGATATTCGTATCGTTCGCGATGGGTCAACAAATGCAATAAAACTGCGTTCAGCAACGATTAGACGGTTTCCCTGTTGATTCGATTTTAGTCCAATTAATGAAGGGATTCGCGTTCGAACTGAAACGAAGAAATTGTTGAGAAAGAATATTCAATTAACCGGACGATATTACGGAACGGGGAGGATGAGCGTGATTCAATTCGTGACGGGATGGAGGCGGCCATTTTTCATCGAACCGCTTGCCAAAGGTTTAAGTTTGCCGGAAGTTCGATCAAAAGCACGTCCGTCGGGCGAGCGGTGTGCACGGGGAGATTCTCGCGTCTCGCTACAGTTAGAAATGCCTCCACATTTGTTTCAGTCGCACCGAATTCGTCCGTGTCGCGGGACCAACTTCCAGCGTCTGTACATCGTCATTAAGGCGCCGGCCGTGGAACGAAAGTTCAGCCACGAGAAATGTCTGAGTCTCGAAATTCGAAGGAAATTGGAAAATAAAGGGGAAAGAAGAGAACGTTGTGCGGAGAGAAAAGAAAGGAAGGAAAATAATTTTTAGACGAGATAGGAGAAAAATGAAAAAAAAAAGAAAAATGCATTTTAAGCAACCGTGCGGTCGGTGCTCAATAACGCGTCGCCCACCGGCGTTCAATTGTTCGACGCAATAAGCACAAGTGACATCGTTCCGTACGTCGTGAGTCGAGCAACAATTTGTACACACTCGCCGATACAATGCTCAATCACAGGACGCGAAAGCGTGGTTGCGTAAGGCTCGTTGCGACGACACATTGTCGGATTTCGAAGCGATCGCGAGAACAAAAGTTGGCCGGGCCATTAGTCAGGAGGCTGGCAGGTTGCGTAGCTCGAAAAATGGTCTTAGACAACGTTGTCGATTCCACGATACTCCAAACGTCCTTGCTTTATGCTCGAAAAAAAAAAAGAAAATTGATGACAAAATCTAATAGCCCGTAAAATACACAAAGAACAATGATCAATCTTCTCTTTGACCATCGAAACAAAAAATATCCAATAGAAAAATAAAATAAAATAATGCCGGATCGATTCAATCGCCACCAAATTTCAAGCTGCAGGAAAGTACCATTTTCCGTTCAGGAAAAACGGAACATCCGCGTCAAGCAAACTCGCGCGCTTTCAACCGGCACCGTTATTGACATTTCCCGACGATCCTTCCCGACGTTTATTTCCATCCGTCATCGACGTCGATGGCAGGGAAAAAAAGAAAAAAGATACAGCGAAGAGAAGCAGACGGAGAGAGGGATCTGTAGAGAGGAAACGAAAGAGCACGAAACAGAGAAAGATGGCGCGAGAAAGGGAAATAGAGAGAAAGAGAGAGAAAGAGAGAGAGAAAGAACAGGAACATTCGCATCTTGCTGCCTTTATAAATGCTTCTACATTTATTAAGGCTACTCCCCGGAGCCTGGACGTACCAGTGTACGTATTTCGAAATGAATGCCTCGTGACGTGGCACCGCGACGCTGTCGTCGGGGCGCGCGAGCGCTACGAAAAGTGAAATATTTCCGTCGTATTTTCACATGCGCGGCCAGGTCGAATGGCGTCCCTGCGTCTGACGGCTCTGTGCTTCGGCAGCGTGGAAAACGAACAGGGGAAGAAAAAAAAGAAACGAAATAATAAATATGTAGGCACGCGCGTAATACACTATTTATACATGTCGGTGTGTGTTGTGTGTACATACGTGTAACAGTGGCAAACGTGTTTCGAACGAAACGCTTCGTTCCCGCCGGCCGATCGAGAATATGGCGGCGGCGCTGTTCGTTTGCATGAAAATGAAGAAAAGAATTTATTTCGTCCGTACGAGAAACGCCGGGTTTCCGGCGTGATTTATGCCGGCCGACCGCAGGAAAATGCGACGCGGAATTTTCGCGTTTTCTGCGGATTTCTTCGCCAGAGTTTGGCGACGAATTTTTACCTGGGTCGTTGGTTATTGCATCGCGAGGACTAATGGCGCCGCCATAGCGTTACCGTTCGAAATATGTCTTATTAGATTTCCAAAGGCTCCGAGTGCTCGTCCTTCTGAATTTGTATCGTCGGAAATCTAATACAAATTACATGTTGCGGGTAAAACGAACGTATTTAGGACATATGTGTTTCGTGTCGTCGTATCTCGTTGAAAATCTGATCTCAAGACTAGCCAAGTAGCCGCGACCAAAAGTTAGAGCTCGTATCAGTTGTTTCCCGTCAACGACACCGGAATTACATTGAATTATTTAACGGTCATATTTCACGGTTCACTTTTCAAGAGACTTCTGCACGCTGCTCCGCGTACAATGCGCCTGTAATTTTATATAACCAATTAAATGACTCTTGGCAAGGAAGTGATTTGTCGCACGATATTTTATTTCAGATAATCATCCTCCGTGTCAGACGTGGGCTGTCCACCGCGACAATGTATGTATACATTGATTAATGGTCGCCTTCTCGACACGGAATAAAAGTAAGCGGAAAAAAAAAGGAGAAAGAAAGGATAAGAAAATAGGAGACGAAGCGTCTCTTAAATCGGGACACCCTCGTTGGCGAGCAACGAGCCATCGCGTTTTCGAAATCTTGTTAATCGCTCGAAAGTTCGCCCTGTCGTCGATCATTCTGACTACCAATCACCGCGAGCAACATTCGTTATCTTCAACGCCCTCGAGAGAATAAGACAATAAAAAAGGCTGTGGCAAATGTTATTGTCTCTTGATCTCCGAGTGATTTACGTGGCCAGCATCTTGGAATTTTCTGCGGTAAGAGAAACGTCTTGCATGTCAGACGATCAGATTCATCGTAGACAGCTTGAAATAATAGGATCGTCGACTCGAATGACAAATTTTGTGTCGGGACGATTAAGACGTTAAGTTTCCATTCACACGTATCGCATTTTAATAATAGCTGCCAGTTATTGTCGCAGTTGCTTCGTGGATAAATAGAAGATTGGCATCAACGCCAAAACCCGGATCTTCGACGTGCTTGAAAATACAGCCAACAAGATTTTGTCGGAATTTAATGAGTAAAAAAATCGTATTGTTTATGACTGTTCGTCCTTCTGAATTTTTTCACGATCCAGCGACTCAATCCAACTGCTACGAATCGTAATAAAGTGTTTACGAGAGGATTACGAAGCACCCAGTATATCACGCCCGAGCAACCGGAGTTGCAGAGAGAACCAGCCTTTACCAATAGCTTGTTGGCCCGATAAAGATGTTTACAGATAACTTTCCATAGACGTATCGCCCATCCTTTAACGCCCAGAAGCGTCAAGCGTCGGCGAGATCATCTCTGTGGAATCAGCCTGCGATATTTCTCGAGAGGGCGCTCACGATGGACCTTTCGCCTCGACCAATATCGAAGGTACACTTTGAATAGTGTAACAATGTGTACAGAACTCAATGCAGAACAATATCGTTCGTCGGATGTTAAAAAAAAAATCTTAAATTATCTCTCTATAAGAAGAATTTTGTTTGGAAGAGGACGCTCACGATGGACCTTTCACCTCGACCAACATCGAAGGTACACTTCGAATACTATAATAATGTGTTTCGGTAGTGAGAATTTAATGGAGAACAATAACAATCGTGAGATGTTGAAAGAAATCTTAAATTATGCAGAAAATACGTATCTCTCTCTGTAATCACAATTTTGTTTGCAACAGAAAACAGTTGCAATTGATCACAGTTTTCTACCTCGTTACAGAGGATTAAATTATCCTATTCAACGTGTCAATACCTTTCGGTCAACTTGAATTTAACCAATGATGATTGAACACCAGAAACGAAATCGATCATTGAAAACCACTCACGATTTGCCAGCAATCGTCCGGTTAGATTGTATGCAGACAGTGCCTGAAGGCGATCATGGCGAGACAGGAAAAACGACGAAAACGGAGAGTCCTGCTTCAACCGGCAATTTCCGGCATGCAGTCGAAAAAAGGAAGTTAAACGAGAGGAAATTGCAAGACATTGTAAGGGAAATACGATTGTCGGTTTTTTTCGAGCGAGATTCAGCCTTCGTTACAATGTACGCAACACCGTACAATTTGCATTCGAAACTAACTGAAAGTAGTAATTCGAAAACTTGCATCTTCTTGTTTCGAATCGAGGTCTCGTTTTTTTCCCCTTTTTTATTCGAATTTTAAGATTTCACGGATCTACCGTACGCGTAAAAAACCCTATTTTTAACGATTTGTAATGTCTTCTGTTTTGTGTAATGAAACGTTGTTCGCGATAATGATGTTCTTGGAAACGAAATTCCTTGGGAATGTTCACAGCGGATGTGTGTTATTAAACTGGCCGAAGTTTTTCGAACAGTTTAATATACGAATTGGAAAAAAATGTGGTGAATATTTGAATTAATGCAGGACGAAGTAATAAAAGGCAAACGACAAGTGTCAGGTTCGATCTAGTGTGATACCAAACGACAGGAGGAAATGGCCTCGTTTATCCGGAATCGGATAGCATAACATCAAATGATAGATTACGATTAACCGTAGGGCCCGGCGGCTCGATCGATCAGTCGCAAATGGCAATAATTTTCCTACGACTACGAGTAGCGTACAACGTCTTCATGAAACGAATCGTTTCGAGCCAACAGGTTCCGAACCGGCGGACCGCTTCCATCAAAGAAGCATTAATGAAGATGAACAAGCATTGTACGTAATAATCGCCGGGTTTCTGAATACCCGGACCAGCTGTACGCGAACAAAAAGCACAGACAGTCCGTCGAGCATTCGCACGAACGCAAATAGACGCGTTGATTTTATTAGAACCGCTTCGCGTAGAGAATATAATCCTCGCTGTTCGATACATCGCGTTCGTTCGATCGACCATGGTAGCACGATAACAGCTTAATCTTCGCACACGCGATTCGACAAAATACACGTTACTGCCCCCTTCTCGATCAGCCTTCAATTGACCTAGCAGTTACGTAACACGCATCTCGCCCTTCCATTCGACTTTGTTTAAAGACTCGCCCGAAAGTATTAGGTTCGCGTTCGAAAAAGGGTCGAAAAAGATCGCAAGAACGGAAAGAGGAGAAAGAGAGAAAGAAAAAAACATGGCTTCAGCGCGAGGGGCGCAATTAGCGAGGCTCTCTCGAGTAGAAAGTGTGGCTCTCCGCCACTCGAAATTGCCCCGCCGGGAAACGAAATTGCGTTTTGCAGCGCGTAACACGTTGCACTTTCAAAACGGTCCGGGGCTGAGCCTAGGCCGTGAACGAGGGCCATGTTCGAAGCTTCGGGCGGTCGGTCGTGAAACGAAAAACAGAGCAACAGAGCATGGACCGGAATACAGAACGTCGGTGGCGGCCATAGCCAGCCGCGAAGACCAGTTTGCGAGAGGAACGCTCGCTCGGACGCTCCTTCGAACGGCTGGTTTGCGCGTGCAACGAGAAAGTATCGCGCGGAAGGTCCGTCCGCTCGGTACAGCACACGCCGCCATCATCAGCGTCCTTTAATCCTGGCCAGCCTGCCATGCATCCCGCTTTACTTTCATATTTAAATGTATTATTAGCCGAGATTATTATAAGCACCACCGGGGGGCATTAAGTCGGCCCGATCGCGAGCCATTACCCGCGTTGCTCACCGGTATCTAGAATATTTTATATCGAGCGTAATTTCCGGTTTCGCGCACGCCTTCGCGTACAACGCGCGCGACCGCCTCCCTCTGCCCTCCGGTTTTCTCCCGGATGCGTGAGCGTTATCGGCCGACCCGCAACTGGCTGGTGTTCGATCGCGTTTCTCTGGCAATCTTGAGCCACTCGAACCACTTAATTATATGTGCAGTAAAGTTACTGGTAATAATAAAAATGGTCGAGAAAATGAAGGCCAAAAAAATTGGTAAAAAATTGTGATGATTTTTTGTGAGATCCGTTGAATGAAAATATCCAAGTTTGAATTAAAAAATTGATATTTCTAAATATTTGAAGGTATCCTCTAATCCTGAATCGGGCGATCGTCATCAAGGACGCGATACAGGTCAACGCTTGCCTCGTGTCCGATTTGGTCAAGCCTCTAGACCAACGAGGGTGAAGCGGGGAAGGAGATGGATAATCCATCGTGGTGGCGATGAATCATGAGAGAGTACTAGAGGGATGCTGAAGAAGCGACCGGACACGCGGGAGCGAGAGGAAAACCGAGAGGTCGGGAGAGAAAGGGATAAACGTCAGCTGGAAAGATCGAGTGTAACTAGAGGGTGCTGTCAGAAATTCTTACGCGTGAAGGAGAGACTAGGAGAAAAGGACAAGAAGGAACGATGGATGGGTCGATAAAGGAACGGTAGAGAAAGTCAAGGAAGAGACGAGGAAAAGGCGAGGAAACAGAGGGAAAGAGTTTTGGGGAAAAAACGAGGGAGAAACGGAACGGAATGAAGAGAACGGGAGTGTAACGAAGGGAGACAGAAAAAACGTTAGCTGTCGACCAGGCCTCCGGAAGTCCGGCTGCCGCGTTGTCGCCTTGTTCCTCCATTTTTCAAAAAATAAAAGCGACCGCAATGCCGACTCGTTGTTTGCTTTTGTCGTTCGAGCGTTCACGCGGCCGCATGCCGAGGGGTTGAACGGGTTCCACGCGTTCCACAGAGGGTGGATGCCTTTTCTGTATTCATGTATACACGTATACACGTATTCGTTCTTTTCCGATTGGTACGACATAATCGTTGGAGCGTCGAGCAAAATTCAATTCGTGCAATGTTCATTAATTATAGTTCCGCGTTAATTTGATACGCTTTTAGATACCGCATTGCTACGAATCTCTTCTTTTGACAAATAGATGTTGAAAGAACTGACACACGGCGCGATTAACTTCGTCGCGAACGTGCCGATCCCTCGAGCTTAAAGTTCATTTTCCAACAAAAGATGAACTTCCTTCCCCGAAACTTCGACCGTCTTCCTTTTCTCGAACCCACGACGTTCCTATAAATCTATTTTCCCTCTAGCAGCCTATTTCCCGGAAAACCAAAGTCCTGAAAGCTTATCAATTTCCCCATGCGCCGGTATCCGCGCTTCTCAAGACCCAGGTATCGACCGCGTTCGTTATCATCGCGATGCAAAGAACAACCGTGCCGCTTAATATACACGGTAGAAGGAACTGCGTTTATAAAACAACCACGGCTGCTGCGACGAGAATGAAGCGTGACCCAGAGGCGTTGAAACGCGACCAGACGCGAAATGATACTCTTTCGGGGCATCCACGTTTCCCCCGTTAACGACTGCGTCGGAGTTTTCGCCGGGCGAACGTCTTCGTCGGACGCGATGTCACGTGTAGGGTGGCTAACAACTTGGGGGAATAATTAGCGCCGGGGATAGTTAATCAGTCGAGAGAACAACCCTCGCGCGTCGCTGACAGCAAACGCGACCTGTCGTCTCCTTATTAAAGCCAAACAGAAGTGCTTCGCGCTGTGACGTCATTATTAATTCAAGAACGCCCGCCGCTAATGACCTCGGCAATTACGCGCCGATGCAGAAATTCTGTTCCTCGGTCCGAGCTGCCGAGACAAGAAGAATTAAGCGCTGTAATGCGTTCGATGCTTCTTGCTATGTGCTTCAGTCGTAGCGTTCTTTCTTTTTTTGCTTTTTTTTTTCTCGCGACAAGATTTATGATCATGAAGCTTTTGATTATTCTAAAATCGGCCGGATAGAGCTTTGCTCGAAGAATCTGGTCTCTGAAGGAATCCTTACGACATCTACCGAGCACAGAATAGTTTCGTTAATCTGAAGAATTCCTCGTATCCTTCCTGTAATGTAATGGTTTATCCATCATCCCTTAAATTGGCCGCCATTAAACGAATCTCGTCCATCCGTGTTGCGTTCTTATCAAGAAAACGAGCTCAACGATCCCTGGTAGCGAAACCGCAAGAAAGATCCGAATATCAATTTGCGATACAAAATCCCACCACGAGGAAGAACCACGTTTCAGAAATATGGCCGGCAGCCAAGCTCGAGTCCTTGATCCTAGGTACTTATCACCCCCTTCCATGGGCAGCCGTTCGCTGCCTGTACGCCGAGTGTGTACACAATTTTGAACAACTTTCTTCCTTTTTCCGGGATAGCTGCCAGCGATAAATTTCCCGCGGAGCTTTTAAAAGGAAAGAAGAAGAACAGGACGAGTACCGCTACCACGGAAGAAAGCGATGAAGAAAGATGGGAAATATAGAACGGGAATGGCGTGAAACACGTGACGATTGGTGTCGTCAAAGGTTTGGGCAGGTTAGGACGCGTTAGGTAGACGCAAGATCAGCTCCCGAGTTGCGCATCCGACTTGTCAGTTACGTCACGTCACGTCACGGTGCGTCACGGCGCACGGCACGTACAGATACAATGCGGTTCCTGAAGCCATAAATCGTTCAAACGCCGCTCCTGCAATGGACGCCGGTTACGTGGACGAAATGCAAAACCAATTGCACCCGAATTCTACCGCCTCCGCCTTTCGACCACCCTCCATGCCATACCTGAATGATTTCTCTTGACAGCTTTCTCGTGTCTCGATGCTCGAACCTTGCCCAAAATTCTGTTAGTCTCTGCTCCAGAATTTTTTTTTTTCTGACTTTCGTTTCTTTATCATTTTTGTTACGTATTTTATTCGACTTATTATAAAAGCAGTAACAAGATTTAATTCGCTACTGTCATATTTATATTTCACTTTTTGTTCAACCTCGAATTCTTTTTAATCTTCCACTGTGTTTCCTTCGTAATTTGCAATAAAAATTGTTTAAAAATTAACAAAAACGTGCGAGTTCTATCGCGAGATAATTTTAGAAGAAATATCAAGGGGTATTAAATAAATTTCCTGAGATTCGAAAGGATTCGAAAGAAATTTCCAAAAGCGGCGAGCGGATTCGATCGATGCAAGGCGGGATCGTACCGAAATAACATTAAAATAGGCGTTCGGGACGGGGATCGGTGGCGACGGTGGCAAAACGTTAACGTGCGAGAGCGCGAGCAATGAAAGCAAGAGAGCAGCAAGTGGCTCGTACGTCAGCCGGTGGCTCGTAAACGTCAGCGGTGGTGCTCGTAAACGTAAACGCGATGCTATAAGGGGATGTAGAACGGCGCAGCCGGAGAGCCGCCATAACATAACAGTTAAAGAGATACACATAGAGAGAAAGACGATCCATTTAGCGGTTTAAATGCGGTCGTTACGGCGTCCTATGCAACGAAACAATCTGTCGCGTTCTCTCTAGCCATCCAAGAGATTTAAAGCGCGTCCCGATCTACGTTTTATCACGATTCCTGAATTTTTTTATCAGTTCTCCTGCCACTTGATCTTTTCTACTACGAATGACAATAATATTCGTTGTATCGATACTCATTTTTCTTTTTTTTTTCTTTCATCGCGTTATTGAAATTGGTTCGTTGATTAATCTAAAAGAATAGTAACTCGTTTTTCCGCAAGTCGAATCTTGTTGAACAAATTACAGGTTGTCCGAAAATTAATAAAGAAAACGACCGAACCTTTCCGCAATGTTAGACAACGATATTTCCCGCAGCAATGATTCCAATTAAGGGCAAAGAGTTTATCAATGGTCGGGGATGAATAGCAATTAGGGGGTGCGTCGCGGCCTGTCGGCCGACAGAATCAAAACGTAACGAGATAAATTCGTAGGCCTAAGCGGGACAAGGAGATTCGATGAAGGCTGCGGGCCATCGTCGAGAAGGGTGATCCAGGCGTTATTGAATGCCACGAAAGGCGAGGCCACGGAGAGTTTTCGAGGGGATAGTGATTAAACTGAGGGATGAATCCAAGCGATCCACGGACCAGGTCGTGGGATTCCTCTCGAGGAAGCACAGTGGACGCGCAGGAAGGGGTTGAAACAACGGCATTCTGTGTTTAATCATGTCTGACCAACTGAGGGGACAATCGGACGGGGGTGGAATTTGCATAGACGCCGTTCTCGGATGTTTCTGTCCAAAGGAAGACCGGATTCCGGATTTTCGTGAATTCTACCGTCTACTAAATAGAGTGAAGAGTATAACGGTGTTTAAAAATTGCGGCATTTTAAGAAAATTGCTTTAATATTAGAGGAAAGGGTAATTTAAAACGTAATTTTCTTCGTAATAGAGTTTTCAATTTATTTTATCCACGATAGTCGATCGTTCTTTTCATCATCCTTCCATTTTGAAGTTCATCAAATAAGTTTTTACGGCAAATTATTACGATGATGAAAGGAAATAGATCCAGAAATACGTCCTCCGGCCACGATAACGTTACCAATATACGGAAAGTAATAATCCAGAGGGCGAGTAGGCGGCAACGTTTTTCCGAGGCTTGGCCGTTCGTTATTGCGCGCGGAACGATATTTATCTACTTATTAAAAGTGTCATCAATTTTATTCCCTATTAAACCTTATACGGTGCCGGAAGCGAATGAATCACAATTAAATGGAAGAAATTGTAATGATAATTGATTCGCGAGCCGTATGAATAATCGCGAACGAATACCCTTACGAACCACTCTATAAATAACGCCGCTAAATTACAAGGACAAAATTAAATCGGCGGTATTTAATACGACCGGAGTCGGACGGTACCAGCGCCGCCCGGACGTGGTCGCTCGAGGAACACGATCGATCTTCGTGGGGCTGTCGTTCAATTTTCACCGAAAGCAGCGCGTAAAATCGTAATTGCGCATCCTGATAACTTTACACGCCGAGTTTCAGCTCGAAACGTTCGTACATCGGCAACAATAATTACTCTCGCGTATCTTTTCCTCCGGGGCGGCGCCATTTTTGCGCCATTTCGAGGGCAACCTCGTGAGATGCACCGAAAGCGGCGAAAGAAAGAAGAGCAAGAGAAAGGGAGAAAGATAAAAAAGAAACGGTCGGGTATATACGCACCGACGTCTCAATCGCCGTATAAAAACGGGCAATAACTTGCGACGCCACCCAGAAAGATGATTGCACGCATCGTACGCCACGAAAACAAGAACGTCGAGAAATGCCAAAATTATGATAATGATTCGGAGCCGTTTTCAGTTAAGACATTAGGGGACGTGTATAATTTAGACAAAAACCAGGCCCGGTAAGTAAAGACCGCAAAGTATCGATTCGTGGCCGCTCACGATAATAAACTTTAATACATATTATGCAGATTGCGGTCCGTGCGCGCGGACCGGCCCCGCGTCTACGCCTATGGCTCTCTCTCGCGGTGAAACAGCGTTTATCAATACACCACGCCGTGAAGTATAGGAAAAATTTCAGACCGTTCTCTGTGGCCGTTATATAATTATTTCTGCGTTCCTCGCGATAAATGCATAATGCAACGGGCCAACAATAACGCGGCTCGCATTAAACACCGGTCGATCGATAATTCAGCGCCACTGAAACGTGGAAAATTCGTTTATCGCGTGGAACGCAACCACTGATCCCCTCCACGTAATGGAAACGTTCGGAACCGTTGGTGAATTTCAACCTAAACATCGTTGCGAACCAAATGATAACTCTGTGAAACAGCAATCGCGAAACGTTTGCTTCTCATGTTTTCGTTGATTCGAGACCACCCCTGGAAGCGACTTTCGTTTCGCAAGAACGTTGCAGAAGCAAGGGTCTTTCGATGGAACCGTTCACCCCTGGAGAGAAAAATGAAATAACCGCGACGTGCGTAAAGATTGGTAGACCCCGAAAGGGCAGAGAACCAAAGGTGGATAGGGAGAAGGGGTAAGAAGATGGTGGGGATTCAAGGAAGAGACGAGGCGGTCGGTAAAGGGGAAGCTGATGGTACAAGAAGGATAATAATCCGTAGTTTCGATCAAGATTATAGGCGCGGATAAATGAATAGTTTACGAGCAGCGAAAATGAGACGGGTAAAATATTAAACGCTCCCTATGGACGTGGACTCGAACCTTTTATATACTGGTCGCCTGTAATAAAGCTCAATGTTAAATGTCTTTATTGCGTTTCTGGCCCTATCCTGCTATATACGGTAATTGATACGAGCAAACCTAAGGGCGAAACGCGCGCGGACTCGACTTGTCCGCAAATTACACGCGGCGTGATCGCGCTAAAAGGACAGACAGGTATTTAATAACTAGCCTTGGTAACAGCTTCATTCTCGGATACGAGAATCGTCCTAGCTATCGCGTCGAGCATTAATATCGTGTCAGTGTCAATAGGGAACCTCTTGAATTTTAATTCGAGATTTTACATACTACAATCTTCTCGACAAAATATAGACATTCAACAATTGGACCAAACTCTATGTTATTTTCAATTCGAAATAAGCTACACCGAAGAGTTACGCTAAAAGCTCCAGCGAAACGAGTTCTCCGCTACCCTGAAACCCTCAACGAACCCTCGTTTCTCGATCCTCGTTTAAAAAGGAGTCCCGTGTTTGTACAGCTCGCCTCGATACCGCGTGCACATTTTTCTATCCGCCAGAGGAACGGGCTCGGCCCTGGTTTGACATTTCGCTTACAAAGCAGCTCATCAGTCCCCCGACGTGTCCGTCTCCGGCGGCCGAACTGGACGAAGATTGAAATCAAGAAATCAAGCAAAACGAGCATCGCATACCGTAGGTAGGCAGGTTAGGCGTCAACCCAGCGGGAATATCTGGCGCGTAAGTACACGCTGCGGGCATGTCCGTGACGCGGATTGCATCGTGAAAGAGAGAAAGAGAGAAAGAGAGAAAGAGAGAAAGATAGATGGATAAGAGAGGTACGCGTTGTCAGGCGCGCGCGAGAGCATCGGTGTGCGTGGCCGGACGCCGGTGTTCGTATCCGAAATGAATTGACCGGTGCGTGGTTGATGGACGTAGCGGGTGGCTCGTTATGCTTACAGCCGGCCCAGCAATCAAGAAGAATTCATACGAACCGCCTGACGTGTCGCTCATGATGGAGGCCCGAGCCACGTAGTCATCCATCTTTCGCGCTCTTCCGAGTGTTTGCTTTATTCGTGATCTGACGTAACGAGTCGTCCGTTTCTTTTCGTTTTTCCTTCGTACTTTCGCATATTCCACCAAGATTATCGTAGAAAGATTTTACAATTCCAATAAAATGGATGGTTCCTCGTATCGTCGTTGCTCAAACACGTCCACGTTCACCCTCTTATCAATTGTAAATTTCAGAAAGCAAGTTCGAGGTGGCGATAACGTTCGCGTACACGTACCAACGTATATATATACCGGTCGATTCTTTCGAACTAATTAATGGGCCACCGCCACGGGATGAGGTATAGCGCGGATTCTTTCCCTTCGAAGTTTCTTTCTTCGTGCTGGAGGGGTGGCTCGTCGTGCTGGAAAAGGTGGATGAAAGCGTCGGCTACGTCGACCCGTGATGGTGGTGCGAGTTGAAAGAAGATCGGACAAGGAGAGAGCGACGAGAGGAGAGACGAAGAAGGGACGGTCGACGTGGCTTGGGGGAGTTTTTCTCGTTCCCGGCTTCCGTCTCCTGGGACGCGAAGCGCGAGGATCTTTTTGCTCGCCTCGACGGAGGATCAGACGTCCCACTTTATCTCCGCCGACCCGTTCAAGCCTCCTCCCGCTCCCCAACCCTCTCCTCTCGATGGTGGTGCTGCCGCTCAACCCCCTTCCACCCGTAGCCCCGTATCCCGTGTCGGTTCTACCCCTCTTCGAGCAACGCGCTCTATCCTGCCACAACCCCCGGTGCGCCTCGGTTTTCTACCCCAACGCTCTGCCCCTCCTACTCCCCCTACGTCAGCCAGAGCTATGGTTGATCACGTATAGGAGGAGCCCCTAGCAGCGCCTAGAGTGACGCGTCGTGGAGGAGCCATTTGTCATCCATCAGCACACGCTTCTAGCCCGGCAAGATAGCACGCTGTAGCCTGACCCAGCCTAGACCGATTCTATGCTTCTTATCTTCCTTCCTCTCTCTCCCTTTCTATCTCTCTCGTATTCTCCCTCTTCATCCCTATGTTGGTCTTTCTTCTTTCGTTTCCCTGTCCGTTTCATCATGACGTGGGATACCAGAGAAAAACACTGTTCGAGAGGTCTCCACGTAGGAGATCACGAATTCGGATTATCCGAGCTAGAGATTGTTGCGTCGACGCGTAGCTTCTGGCGAAAGGTGCTTCTTCGGGTTTGAGGGTAAATAAAAAGGAGCTGATGGCTTCTCTCGTGTTATTCGGTGGGAATCTTCGAAAGAAGTAGGTATTGCCAAGTCATGAAAGTGTAATAAGGCGCCCGCTAGGACTGTCTGTTCTCCAATATTCGCGAAACTCTACAATATTATCGGAATAAAAAAAAAAAGTAGCATCGTTGGCTGAATGCGGTTCGAGCTATCGAAATCCCCCCTGTTAAGGTGCAATCACGATACCCTTAACACTGTCTCCCAAGAGCTATTTCCCCGCCGTGGGTAGTAATTTCGAGCGAACAATTTCGCGCCCATCTCGTTTCTCGATTTCTTACATCGTCCCTGTCTGCGCGACGAGTCCTCGTCATTTTAAAATAAATTAGAGTCACACCAGGGGACCGGTGTCGCAGCTTCGTGCCGTGGAACGTGATTCGCGTAATTTATGAAAACCGTCGACAACGACGCCGCCTAAAATATCGACGATCGAGCGAGTAACAAGCAATATATATACAGCAACGCTCTAAATTGTCACGTCGTTTGTAATGACAATTCGATCGAATCGTTTCGCCGCGCTGGAAAACCACCCCCCACGTTTATCCCGGCCCTCCAATGCGCGTCGCATTCCTGGCCACGTTGCCTCTCTCCCCGGACTTTTGTTCTCGATGGCTTATCCACGGATTTGTGGCCAACGATCCAAGTATCGTGAACCGCCTACTTATAAGATTTATTTCTCCCGAGTGTGGGTCACCCTGTCCCTTTCCTGCTGCCAGCCCCTTGGTCTCTAATCATACGATATAATAAGGTATCGTACAGTGGTTTCGAACAATTTTGAGAGAAGTGTTGCTAACTCTGATAGATTTAAATATTTGGAGTAAAAATTTTACACACAAGAAAGAGAAAGAAATTATCTATCATGTTCGTAATAACCCAAATTGTACACTCAACCTCGCCATATATAGCGAACGATCGATTCCATATCGAACAAACCTTGCTCTAGCATGATTCACCAACCACCGCACAAAGCCACCCCAATTTCTCCAGAAGCTCCGTACAACCTTCTTCTTAACTCGAACGCCAAAGTAACGTTTGTAAACGGATTAGGACCGATCCATAATTCCTAATTAGCGATCGATACCGAAGAAGAGAGAAGAAGAGGAAAGTAGCGCCGGTTGCCGGGACACCGAAGGCATCCGTTAAATACAGGGTTTTTTGTGGGGAAACAGGTCGGGCGGGAGAGGCTTGCAAAGCACAATGGATGATATAGGTATCGCCAATTTTTCAGCCGTCCGCCAGATTTTTCAATGTAACTTGAGAGCCGCTCCCTCGCGAGGTCCCAGGACAGAGGAATGGATGAACAGGCAGCGAAGAAGGGTGGCAACGGGGGTCAGGGCGACAAGAACACCGGAGACGTCGGAGCGAGAGGTCCGCAGCGAAGAAAAAGAGGCCATAGAAGAGAATGGAGGACCGTAGAGAGGAGATAGACACGAGAAGAGAGCAGAGAGAGAGAGAGAGAGGCCAGTTCCTGTTCTTCTTGTCGGGGAATACAATAATGCCGGGAAAAAAGGTCTGCGAGATGGAAAGAAACGAATCCCGACGTTACCGCGGCTGCATCCGCCGCGGCAGAAAATCTGCCCAGAGGGTTCTCGAGGGTGAACCGGGGCCATGCCTTGAGGGGATGCTGCTTCAGGCATCGATGTCATTAATAAAAGTGTCAATGGTGTCAGTGGACTAATGTCGGTAGTCACTCGCTGGCTGGGGGGTGGACGGGGTGGCAGCAGCGTCAGTCGACCTCTTATCCAAGTATTTCACCCCGCCCCTGTCGCTTCAATCGTTTTCCGTTGCTCCTTTGCCCGATACCTTCTTCTTTCGACTAAATTACCAGGTCTTATCGCGTGTCTTACGCAGAGGTGGGAAAAAGAATGTGTCCAGACAAGCGACGGGAAACGGAAAATGGAGTCTATTAGATCATTCTGAAAGTTCCCGCTATTTTGAACTGTTTGTTCTAGAAAGACTCTAGATATTCGTTCCTATAACGCTTCTCTGATATTAAACGTGGAATTTGATTCAACGGTGAAGTCGCGATAGGAACGATTTTTAGTTGAGAAGTAATTACTTTGGTTACCAGGGCGCATTAAAGCCGCATTAATGTCCTAAGTATAACTTTCTCCTGGAACCCTCGCTGTAGCACTTTTCCGTTCCCTCGGTCACGGAAGTTTTACATTCATTTCGCTCGATCTGTTCCCCACAGCCAGCTGAACAGGATATTCGAAATCCCGTTTCACTAACGCTCAGCCACACTTTCCGTAAGCGATTATTTCACCGCGTAATTCTAAATATATCCTCTTCCTTGGAAAATACGGAAATTTAAATTTTGCCACTTTAAATTCAGGTACAATTTCCCAACCAAACATTACGCGACGCCCACGTGTAGGGACAGGCGAGTTTTCCCGATAAGAGTGTAACGTATATCGACGCGAAATGAAGGAACATGTTTGCAGATCGGAGGGATGGCGCATAGGAATATCTAATAAGAAGCTCCAGCTCATCCATCGTGCGCCGGGCCATTCGGGGGGCTGTCACCGTGGGCGTCAGCGTAGCATGGAGAAGGGGTGATTTACATAGTAATAATATCGGAACGCTGGGCTGCACCACGGCTACGGAGCTTCAAGTCTGAACCACCCGGTCTTAAACTTGTTTCCTAATACACGAGACCGCTCGCTGCCGTCATTACCCTGGCCACCCTTTTCACGACATCGGCGCTGAAAGATCGTTACTCTTACAAGAATGAACCGACGTTAAAGAGCACACTTTGAATTACCATATTATTGAAAATATGGTATACGTACAATTCTTGCATACTATTAAATTAGTATTTATTTTTCTTAAACCACCCTTTATCGTCGAGAGAAGAAAAAGATTCCGAGTTAATAAAACCCAAGGGACGAGCTTTGTCCAAAAAATCTACAGAAATGGTACGAAGAAGGGAAACGAGGTCGCGTCTAAAAATAACCAAAGAACGCAGTCAAACTGGCGCGAGGAATGTCACCGATCATCCAAGCCGATCGCGGGCAAGGAATTTCCTTTCAACCCACAGACGGGATCAACCCCGGAACATCATTTCCTCAGGACGTTTCACCGACGGCGCGCCATGTCGCGTTTCTTTCATCCTCGAGGAATCTGAGAGTTATCGTCGACACTTGGAATTCCAGGAACTGTTCGATCAAACCAGGACAAGGAGAGAGGACCAGGTCGACCCGAGACTACCGATTATAATATCAAGGGATGAGTAACAAGCTTCGCATAATGAGCGAGGTAAACAATATAAAAGGGGGTGTGAAAAGAAGGGTAGTTGCCCTCGGCGCAAAAGGGGTTCGCGGTCCGAGCCGACAGACGCTTTGACATCTTCCTCCGCGGAACACAATGTTAATTAACGAGAGGAGCGCCGGAGATCCAGGCTGGGCTCACGATTCTCAATCAACGATGGTATTCATGAGCCCCTCTGCCTCCATCGCGCCAACGACGCCGCTCGACGGCCGGCTGAGTTATGCAAACTAAGTATAGAACGTTTAATGAACGAAAGTATCGGGATGCCTTTTCGAGGCGGTTTTTCACTGTCCTTCGCGAACGCGCACGGATCGAATTCGATAGGGAGTTTTTATATTTTAAGGGTTGATTTTTAATTATACGAGAAAATGTAAATGGAATCCTTTTTTCTAATATTACAAGGGTTTCGAAGCTGATACCAAATCTAAATTATACGTGCATATAATTATGGGTAACGTAATGTGTCCCGAAAGTAGTTAACTCAACGACGACGGACACGAAGAAGCGCACGATTCTATTTTCAAACAACAAGTTCTCCGAACCGAAGCAAAGGAGGAAATCACCGAGTCAAGATATTCTCTTCCCGTCTGTCGGCGAAACAACCCAATTTCTAGCCTGCATTTTCCAACTATTTTTCCCGGTATCGAGTTCTCGGTACAGACTATTGCGGTAATTAACTCTGACGAAGCGAGCCGATCTAGAGCGAGTTCCGTGAAATGATCAACTCTGACGGGACTTGCTCGGCATCGCAGAAAATTAACCGGCGAAATCTGATCGAATCGCCCCTCGTAGGACGTCTGCGAACGCGTTCAGATTTTCGCGATTATCTGGAAGACGGATCGATGAGCGGTAATGGAACGCATCTGTACACGCGTTCGTACCCAGAAAGCGCAGGGACCGAGTATCGATTTCTTCAGTTCGATCGAGGGCAGCGAGACCCTGCGAGCGTTTGGTAATTGCACGGTGCCTCGCAAGAAGAGTCATGGCGCGAGCCTCGATCAGGATCAAGGGACCTGGACACGATGAATTTCATTATAAACTAAAGGCTGCCGGCGAATCTATAATTAACGCAACTAATTGGCAAACTCGGATCAAGCGGCGCGTAACATATATCCTGTGTACATAATCGCGAATACAGAAGAGAGAGAAAGACAGAGCGAACTCGAAATCGAGCTCGTACGTACGAAGGACGCGGACGATAATTTCGCCGATGCACAATCTTATTCGTGGTATCGATGCGTGTCTTCGTACAGGTGAATTCACTCTGATTACAGATTCAGCCAGCCTGAAAATTACGCGGTCGATCCTTCGTGACGAGCACCAGAAAGAGGAGGAGGTGGAGACGAACAGGTAAGCAGAGGACGGAGAAGGAGATTGATAATGCAACGCCGCGTAATTTTACCTATAAGATCAAATTACAGTCGGCGCCGAATTAAAGACCGTTCATTTTCCGCCTGTTTATTCCCGCGGTCGAATGTTAACTCGGCATCGTGGCGGATCTTAAACACGCGGATTCGTCGGCTCGTTTTCGTAGCCGCTTCGCGAAAGGACTGATGGTTTCAAGCTCGTCTGCCCGGGGTACGCGGCCAAACCGAGCGATTTACGTCGACACGAGTCGTGTCTTCGAAGCAATGGCTTCAACGAGCACCGTTTAAGACGAAATTGCGGTTCGAAGAGCGAGACCTTGCACGATGCGCGATTAATGCGACCACGACCATGGTAGTTCTTATTGGGCGCGAAATTTGAACGGGATTTCTCCCGGGGGATGGAACCATTTGTTTCTAAAATTAATCTTGGAAAAAAAAAAAAAATAAATGGTCGCGTTTCTTTGGCTTGATAAAATTCTATAGAATATTTATCAAAAATGATTTGATACATCTAGACGAGAAAAGATATACCTATACGATCCATACACCGCGCTAGTTCCGATTTCATTAATAAGGTAACGAGCGTTAAACCAGCAACGGACGCGGCAAATAAAGGTAAGGAACGGACATCAAAAGGCCATCACGCTGGCACAGGAAGGGGCTCCAAATTCGAAGATACTAATGCCTTCCACCTTCCTCGCAGCATCCTTTCACGAATAGACGTTTTTTGCATAACTTTGCCGTAGGAACGTTCCCCTCTCGTCGCCGCCATCAGCACCCCCTCCCGAACCGGAGAACTTCCCATGTCCCGCGCCTTACCACCACCCCCCACCCCAACCGCCGACCACATTCCCCCCTCTTCGATGCCTCCTTCTTCCTCTTTCTCTCTTTCCATCTTTCACCCGACCTCTCTCCTACCGACACCTCATCTCCCGGTTCTCCGCTTCTCTTCTCCTTTCTCTTTCTCACCGTTTCTCTCTCTCCCCCCTCAGCATGCTGCCACAGCACTGTACACGAGGCTGCGGCTAAGAGCAGAGCGACGTCGCCGACGCCACGCACCCCGACGTCGCCCTGACGCGCTCCACTGACGCTGCGGAGCGGAGATTAATGGCTTCGGACTCTGAAATCCTGGAAAATAAATAGCGGGGGCGCCGGTGGCGAGAGCGAGAGTCCTGTGAAGCAAGATGTGATCCTCTCTTCTCTCTTCGTCTGTATCCCGCTCCTTCTCTCTCTCTCTCTCCCTCCTTTCTTCGGTGCTCGACAGAGAAAAGGACACGCGGTGGAAGGGAGACCACCAGCAAGGGTGGGAGAGGGAAAGAGAGAGACACAGCTTCCCGAGGGACCTGCCTACCGCTCTCGCTGCCCACCGCCATCGCTGTGCTCCTTCTTTGTGAGCAACCTGAAGGTTGTCGAAGGGCTGACGCGAAAAGCGGCCGGCGTAGAAATTTATCTGGCCGGAATGCTTTTGTTAGCCCGCTTCGTGACGAGGAAATTGAAGGCTCTCCCGGTTTTTTACAGCGATCCGACTCGGGGATTTATCGAACACCCCTGGATCAACACCGCTGATACGCTTTTGTTCCGGCGAACCGTTCTTTTCTCCGCGCGATCCGCGAATGTCTTCGTGAAAGACAGTACGTTTTGTAAAAGACAACAAACAAATATATTTGTACGTACATATATTCGAGACTCGCCGACGAAAGGAACGATACCGAGAGAGATCTCTATCGTCGTTTAATCGTTAACAAGAGCGCTCGTTTGAGACCCAGCATCTCGTACGACATTAATCGTTCGAAAGTGACGCTGCAACGACCGACAACAACTGGATACCTGTTGGATATTCGAAAGTCTTCGTGGAATGTGTGAAGATAGCCATTATACGGCCGACTCCGGGGTAAATTATATTAAATACTAAATAACCGGTGGAAGACCACGGTCTAATTGTTGCGTCGTTTGCATAATACCCGGTCTGTAACTACTCTCTTCCCTTTGCGTCCCGACTCTCTTTTCTCTTCGTTTCTCTCTTTCTCTCTCTCCCTTTTTCCCTGTCCCCCGACCGGTATCCTCTTTAACGTGCCTTCTCTTCGTATCTCTTCCTTGCATCCTCCATCTCGTCCTATCTGCCTTCTGTCCTCTCTCCTCCCCGTCCATCGACCGTGTCCCTCTTCTCTGATTCGTCGCAATACCGACCAAAAGATTAATTGCTAATTCTTGCTACTGCAACCAGTTGCTACTAAATGCGCACCGTGGTTGTGTAAAGGTCAAGGAACCGTCTGATCCGCAAACCACGTTCAGCAAGAAACGTAAACGTGCTAATGAGCTTCCACTCTTAACGCTGCGTGCAAATATTCTTCCTTCGAGGCTGACAAAATGGCCGACAATAAAACGATTCCACACGAGAATTTTCCCCGAGGAAATGGCATTATATAGTTTCGAAACGCAAAGCTGTCAAAAATCAGCAGCCAGAGCTGACGTCGTTCGCTCAAAGGTCGTTCGTCTTACGCCTCATTTGATCAGCCGTCCCTTCCATCGTTCTCCCTCAGTCATCGTCTAGTCACGTTTTGCACGGTAGCCATTTGTGAGATTACAACGAGCGCCGCTCGCTAGGGCGCTCATTAACGAGCGAACGAAAGAAGAGATTATCAACCGACTAAGCGTAACTAACAACAACGCGTCGTCCAATTTGAGAAACGGCTAATTATACGGCCGCGGAACGACCGTTGCTCCGCGCTACTTTTTCGCGACCACCGCGACTAATTACTCCAAACGACTTCGATCGCCACCGTTGTGACACTCTTGTGGCGACGCGAGATTAATCGCGATACGTGCCACCGCGAAATTAATTGCATCGCGTACGCTTCCTTCTCCAGTTAGCTGGGAGCACTGTGCCCAAAAAACGACCAACCGCACCAACCGAAAGGAAAAAAAAAAAAAAGAAAGAAAGAAAGAAAAACCACAAAAATAAGAATAAGAATAAGAAGAAAAAGAGCAAAGAAGACACGAGAAATCCGGTGTCCTGAAATAATAAAGCCGACCCCGTCCCGCGTTAATTTATTATTCAATTCGTAGGAGACGCTCCCTTCCCAAGCTTCTCCCTCCGAATCTCCGCAGAACAATATCCTTGTATATAGGCCAAAAACATCCGGCAGAGATTGCGACCGAAGATCTTTGAACGACGAAATCGTCGAGTTACATTCCTGAACGATGATTTTCGTGCCTGCACATGGCGAGCCAAGCTTTGGGGCAGGGGGTGAAGAACATGGGAATCATTCAGGGGGTAGACGACGCAGAGAGAGAGAGAGAGGGGGGGGCTAGATTTGATTCGTAGGGGGATAGAACAGATCGGGTATGGTGTCTGCCTCGACAGACACGGGGGAGATGGCGGCGTGCAACACCGTACCAAAGCAATATCCATAGGAACACCCCGTGTCAGAGGGAGAGATGCAGAGACGTGCAATCAATCACGAGGGACCCTGCTGCCACGTTCGTGGCCCTCGTATCAAACGTAACGCACGGTAAACATTTTTAACTTTGCCACGTTATTAATATTCGTTGCGCCCCGGGAACCTCGCCCGCCACCCCTCCGCCTCCCTGCCTCACCCCGTGCGCGTCCCTCGTTTACCCGTTGTTCCTTTTTTCCCCTGGCATTTGCGTTTCGCGTTTTTGTTAATCAATTTGCCGCCGTTCGCGAAACGGCTACATCCGATCGCGAGAAACCGTCGAACTCTTTATTCCAACGATGAGCTTAATGGCGGCAATTTTAAACTTATTAAAGCTGCAGAATTACTTGTAAACGTGAAAGCATCAGACCTTTTAAATTAAAAGCGCAACATATGGCGCTCGATTTCCAAAATATCTGAAATAAAGGGCATAATCGATATTAATTTTCCCGGCACTCCATCATAGGTACGTTTCGAATTACGCAGCCACTCTCGCCAGAATCACATTAGACGTAATGCGCGCGAAATGTTTTTTTAATTCGACCGTGTTATTAATATTCGTTAGGGGTTGCGACACCAGGTATGGCCGCGCCTTCGTATTAACTACGTTTTTTAGTGTTGTTTCTTTTTATTTTTTTTTATTTTTTGTTCCGTTTTATTAATGCACAATCCGGAACGCTAATCGCAAAAAAATGGAAATTAATAATCGACCCGTCATTAACGTCACTCGCGAGTAACGATTATTTATTTGAAAAGATTCGCGGCTACGTGATTCGCGAGGGGGTGAAAATCGCGATCTCGAGGACCGATTAAAACTTTGTTGTTGTGGCGTTGCTCGTGCGTTCTACGCGTCTCTTATCGAAACGCTAAATTCTGTGTCCGATATACATCCGTGGTGAGTAGAATTAGAATTTTTCATCGGAATTTGAAACAGTTCTCCACTCCGACTACAAGATAAACGTCTACAGTTAATGCAAACTAAATCGCTAGATTCGTTAATTTTCCATTCGAACCGTAATAAGTTTTATTACTATTTCACAGAAATTCTATTACAGTTTCAGTTATATTTCCAAGCGCAACACCCATTTCCCTCCCCGCGTATTGTAATTATTAGACGTACTCGATGTTACAAGGGCCGACAAAATGTCAGATATAAATATCGCCTCAGCACGAGCCCCCGTGTTATCGTTCCATATTGATGCGAACACCATACCGATCATTCTGCTGTCCCGTATGGCTCCCCTGTTTCTTCCCTCTATTTCTTGCGCAGAGGAAACTCGTACCACCATTAAGTACCTTACAACTACCACCCACTTACGTGTTCACTGGGAAACATTTTTTTTCTTTCTCCATGAACTGTGTGCTGACAAATCACTCGACGATCAACCGAGAAATATCTCGTATAATAACCCACGAATGGAACATACGATACTAATTACAAAACGACCGATTCGAAGCTAATTAACGAATGCAGCGGGTAGCATATATAGAACGTAACACGATACTTTCTCTCGCAGACCATCGTCCGGGTTCAACGGCGAATTTTGGCAGCGGAACGAACCCTCCTAGAAGTTCCCGAAATCTGCTTCAATTACGGCCACGGTGCACAGAGGAGAGCTTGTAGCTGTCGAGAACGTTTAACAAGGGCCACGTGTGTAAGACAATTCTCGATGGTTGTTACGCTCCGGGGTCCGTTGCAACGGAACGACAAACAACAGGATCCAGCTGCCGCTGTTTCTGCCCACGCAACGGCCAACAAACGTCAGAACCGTAATCCGGATGAAATTAAAGCGCGGAATTAGCAGTGTCAGGTAAATACGCCACGAACGCGCGTCGACACGGTACGATCCGTAGGAAAGAGTGTAGCAGCACGATCTTTGAACGCGATAAAAATTCATTATCGACCCTCCTGGTATCGGGCGGGTTGCCGAAAATTGATGACCGATCGTATCGACCGATCGTAACAGGTGTTTAGAACTTTCTCGTTCTTTTGTTGCTTTGCTCTGAATTAGTCTGAATAATTGTGATCGATGTTCTCTTTGACGCATTATGCACAGTGTTTTATTTGAAACGAAGTTATCGTAATTAAGAAAGATCTAACTCCGAGAAGAAATAAAGGAACGAATGGTTCGAGTTGCTGATCATCGATCACGGTTCCCAATATCTATAAATTATAGTTGACGGCGAAATTACACTGTAAAGGTCAAAGAAGCTAAAACGAAGAAAAAAAAGAAAAAAATGTTTGCAATAGAACGACTAATCGCGTTGATGTTTCAGAAGAGAAGCTACAGGGACCATCTAACCTTAGAAATGGAGCTTGAAAGCGACGAAACGAGAAGGAACCAAGCAGTCTTCAAAGTGGACTCCAGTTGCGCGAGATCTCGCCAAAGGGTGATTAATGTACGCGGAAGAAGAAGAAGAGGAAAAACAAGAATAAGTAGAAGGGGAACACGACGAGGAGGAAGAAGAAGAAAGGCAGAGGATTCGAGCGCTGTCAGCCGGAACACGAGATCGTCCCAGAAAATATTCTTTTTAATCCGGCCATAAATCCGGCGTACCGAAATTCGTCGGTGGACGAACCGTGCGTTTGCGCGATTAAATATTAACTGCGAGACCGATTATATAATTAAAAGGGTATTCGTAGTAATTGGGAGGACGGGCTAACGAGCTTTCTAAAATTTCCGAAGATAATTGCGCGTGCAGCGCGTGATTATCGGTGGTTCGCTAATTACGGGCTAACGCGCATCGTTTCTCTTTTCCAGCTATTACGCCCGAAGTCGTCGCGGAAACCAACGTGCAACCGAGCCGCTGGAACGATACCAGGTGATCCAGCAACTTCCTTATCTGGCTTTTCGAATTTCCCTCCCCGAAATGAAACTCGCGGTCCGGGAACTTTAGCCCGGGACTACAACTTCCTCTAACGCCACCATTTTGCCGTCGATACAGCGGAATCGAGAATAGTTTGGTTGAGAAATTTGGTGACTTTATAATTATTCTTCAACGATGTAACAGTTGTAAATAGTACTTCCAGTAATTATATACAGCAATGAAAATAAAATGTCGGAAACATTTTTTAAACGATCGTGTCTAACGATAGAACCTCTCGAATAAAAAATTCATCAGAGAGCGAATAAATCTTAGACCAGTTTATATGTAATTATTCAATTACGTTTAACACGGAATATTTTCTACAGCAGGATTGAGTTATACTTTGGCGGCGTTCGAAACCGTTTATGCAATCATTAAGGCATCATTAATCATGCTCTCAGTTATGCGCGACAACGGAGTTATTGTTGGAACAGGTGCTACTTACGAAGAGGTCGAGATCATTAGCTGAATAAATGGAATCGGTTCTCCGTGGAA
The DNA here is from genome assembly GCA_019453375.1 of Ctenoplectra terminalis. NCBI lineage: Eukaryota > Metazoa > Arthropoda > Insecta > Hymenoptera > Apidae > Ctenoplectra > Ctenoplectra terminalis. The sequence continues at coordinate 787,618 of SMSQ01010566.1, read as the reverse complement.
TAAAGGAATCGGCGATAGGAATCTTAGGCGAGAACAGAAACGGACCGAGACGCTTCTGATGGCAGCAATCGGAAAGATTGCACCCCGAAAAAAGTAATCGTGCAACTTCTGCTTCGTTCCAACATGAAATAATATTCATCCCTCTGTTGTACGGCTATCGGAATATAAATATCGAACGCCATAATTTGGACAAGAAAAGCGCACGCAATTTTTGTTTCAACACTTTGAGTGTACAAACTTCGTCATTGAAAGATTGCTCGATAAACTTTTCAATACCGTTTCCCCAGGTTGTTTGAGCAGACCTAAACAAAGAAACACTGACCTGACTCAATAACTCTACGAACAGATACAAGCAATCCTCCATCTTTTCGACTTCTATCCACATCCCCCTTTCAGAAACGATCACTCGGTTCTCCAAACATAATGGAGTTGAGAGCGTGTCACGAGACTCGGTCCCATTGTTCGCGGATTCGGTTGAAATAAAAGGAACGGTTGGTCGACGAAGAAGAAACACCGAAAATATTCGGTCGAAGAACGTAAACGGGTGCCATTTGTCAGGCAGACGACTCAATGTCTCGCGGACGTCGGGCGGCATGTTCCATCGCACTTAGCGCAAGGAATTCGCAGATGTACGATAAACTGAATCGAAAGGCAAATAAACGGCGTGTGGCGCCAAACGGTTGATGAATGGATCGACGTAATGACGAGGAATCGTGGAACGTGTGTTCAATGAGATATGGAACAAAGTTTTTTTGTGTGAAAAGTGGCTTGAAGAACGACGATCGATATTTATTTGATACAGCTAATTATAGTTTGCAACAAAGTATTTCTTCTTTTTTTTTTTTTCTTTTTTTTTAAATGGAACATAGAAACAGCAATGCTCGATAATTGAATTTAATCTTAACCGATTATTAAAGGTACCTATATCGTGCGACTTTTAATAACAGTGAGATTAAAATGTTTCGCTCGTAATTTCGAGAGTTTTTCGATGTGGAAAATGTTAAGAAGATTGTGATTACTTATTACAGTGATCTAGATAGAAGTAGATAGACCTCTAATAGCAGCCTGTAATTAATAGTAATGTAAATTGTAGCCTAGACACGACAACGCGTAATATGTAATTTAGCGGAATATGTACAGCTTTTATAATCGTTCACGATCTAAAGGTCAATGGGTAATGATACGGTGAGTTAATAAATAAGACGCTTAATAAGTAACAACATCGTCTACCGAAGACTAAATATACATCGTGATTGTATTGCAATTATGGTCAAATGAATATTCTATAACGTTAGACGATTTTTAAACACGTCCTCGGGACATTAATCCTTGTCTTACGACGTGGCAATAAATTATGATAAAAATCGAGGCTCCGATACGTAACGATTCCCAGATTTTAGCAACATTCCTCTCATATTTTACAACGATAGCGGAAATTTTGAAAGAGTACACAAAAATTGCTCAAAGTGACACCGACATGAGCAAAAATGAAACATTGTATCCACATGTAATAAGTCACTAGGTGAAAGAAAAAAGAAAAAGCTATGCACCTGCGTCGAAATTTATGCGTCGCGTACAAGTCACGCGTATCGTTTCTCGTAACAAATTACATGCATACTTGATGGAACGAGATATTTATTCGAGGAGGCCGGAACCATAACGAACCGAGCGAAGCTCATTTTCACACAATACACTATTTACTTCATTTCATCTAATAATTAACACCAGCCTAATAACTAATGCCACACTTTAAGCTTAACAACCACGCGAATTAATTTAAACGAACGATTAAGTCTCTCGCACCCTATCATCTATCATCGCTTCAATTTTCCTCTAGATATTCAATTTGCACGAGATCAAGCCGACCGATCTCGAAACTCTGCACCGTCAGCCGCTGTTTCTCGCCTCGAATATTGCACTCGAAACGGAACCACGTACATTATCTGTCGATTTCTCGGTGTAAATCGACTCCATTCTTTTTTCTTTCTAAAATCAACGATCTTCGAGGTTTACTAGTCCCGATCATACTCTCGTCTCTTAAAAAAAAATCTCTTAATTCGAAGAAAAGCCTCTTTAAATAAAATTGGCCCTTTAAGGCTTCGGTACTCAAGGCTCCGATTCGGTCAATTACTTTCACATTTTCACGTCTTTGTTACGTTTCGCTGTTACGCAAAATGAGTTTCGTGAACCTTTCTAGAGCGACTCTACGACCCCAGCGAAATGGCGGAACGATCGCAGGTCTGTTTCCGGGGCAAAGGAAACCGGCATTGTTCCAATACGAAGTACACACGTGTCGCGGTACGCTTTCCTTCGAAACTAGAGCAATTTATGGGTCCCGAAATTCGTCGCAATATTCGACCCAAGAAGCAGCCAACATCTGGCTTTTTTCTCTCTGACCTGACCGCCACGATGCGATGTCTTTGTAAACAAGAGGTAGCGTATGTTTAACGGGAAAATGAGGATTTATGTCGGGCAATTGAAAATATGGTGACTTCTGCCGTGAACATGTTGCAAAGAAACGAAACTGAACTGGTAGTGTACTTATACTAATTTAAGCGATAAAATAAATATGTGGCGTTTCAGAGAAGTAGGAAATATTTATTTACACCGAAGATTTCAGGTGCCATGTTTCCAAATATCATTTTAATGCGATATCATCTGAGTACGTTGTTTGTAAAATAACATCGTGGTAAAAATTGTAGAATAAAATGGATATTCCGGTACTTTAAAATGGAATCAAAATCTTTATTTCTCTAATCTTACCATCTCGATTTCTCTCTTTATTTTAAATCAGCTAATAATGGTACTGTAACCCAAACAATATACTACACTTTCTATTAAATTAAATTGAAAATCGCATATTCCTCGAGTCACCATAATAATTCAATAAACCCCAGAAACCCACGAAACTCAGTTTTCCGTCGCTTCGTCCATAGATCGACTCACTTCAGGTCGGAATCGGGTCGAATCTATGAACACAAAGGGAACAAAAGGACGAAAATTGCATAGCATGCAAAAAGTACTCACCGATTTCGCCGACAATGGCTCGAACAGGGCAGAAAGTCCATCCGTGTGACGAGAGGCTGCTTCCTCGTCCGACGTGAGACGCAAACTGACTGCTCAACCGCACCGAGGCCGTGTTTCTAAGCTAATCCACAAAAACTTTATTGCTCGAACACGATAAAATTATTATCTGGAGCGTCGAGACGACAACGAATCGATCGTGTCACCGCGAACGACGAAACAATAATTTGTTCGAGGGCAAATCGAGCGACGACCGAGTGATTTGGAGCATGTTTTTGAATCAGACGGAAAGCTTATGTTTCGCGATTGTTATTACAAAAGGAATCCAACATCGTAGAATGCCGCGAAATTTAAAAACATTATTCGTGGTTGAAGTTCCTTTCTCTTCTTACATCTACCGTTTTCTGGATTGAATTCAATGTTATTTACGTAACATAATAATTGTGAGACGCTCGATGTATTGAAATCACAATGCAGCGATTCTATTTTTAACCTTATATTGTTTAATAAAAAGATAAAAAGTATTATAATTAATATGATTCAAAGACAAGATGGAATTTTTAATTTGAGAGCCATGTAAGAATGGAAATATCTATATTGTTTGGAATAATCAGAAACATATAAAGAATCTTACGGAAGTTCGTAATTAACTTACAATAATAAAGAAAACAGTGTTTGACATTCATCCGTCTTATAATTACATACATTACTCATTCCGAAGATACAATCTACGTTATTAATCCTGAATAAAGCAGTCTTTAAAATCCTACTTACATCTTTACTCTAATTGATCTACACGTTACAAAGAAATCTATCACAAACTCCTAACAAATAAACACAAACGTTATTACCCTACAGATACATAAAAACAGGCAGTTAAACAATCCTAAACATAACAAAACCCTTGCATTGCCCAAGAGGCCGTGAATTCTTTTTAGAACTAAACTTAAAGCAAAGTTACCTCAACAGATCCAACATGTCCGCCCTCGGCGCTCCTTTCAGTTCCGCGGTTCGAAGGGGCCGTTTCGATCGGCAGAAAATCGTCCAAATCTCGAATCATGGAATCGCCGGAACAGGGGCCCGATGTCACGGATCAAGGGATATCCTCGCGAGATAAGGAATCAAACGGAGACACGGGAAACGTTCAGGTGACGCGTTGCAAAAAAATCGATCGGTCGCGTTCACGGTTCGGCCGCGAAGGTGGCAGCACCTCGCCACGCGATCTCGAGTGGCGGCAGGGGCAAGCATCGATGGCCGCGTTTTTGTTGTTTTTCCTTTCTTTTTTTTTCAACTCTCTTTCTCTCTTTCTCTCTCTGTCTCTCCCCTTACAGCTCTCTCGCTCGTTCGTCCCTCTATTCTCTCGTAGTTGGCAGATTAGGCTAATGCGATGGACCAGATGAGATATGGGCCAGCGAATCGGAGTACAGTGCCGGCACGGCAGGGGCGTGACTGTACCCTGGAAACGGCCGTGCCCCGGGCCACAGTCACGACGTGAACTAAGTGCTGGGTGGAGCCCCGTCTAGGCACTACCTACTCGATGGAACCATCATCCTCTCCCTCGAATGTCACGGGGCAACCTAATGGCTGCCAGACACCTCGAAAACGGCGCCAGTTTTGAAATGGTCTCGCGTCCACTTCGGTTCCGACTTCGTTGTCTTCCGTGATTTTGGCGAACTTCGGATGTAGTACGGGTGAACGTTGCTTCTGGGGTATAGTCGGTAATCCAGTGGTGTAGCACGTGACAGTCGGAGTAGTGTACGATGTGTGTATTCTTTCGAAGTATATTGGAAAATGGTAATTGTATCGATACGTTGAGATAAACCTTGAAGAGCTGATTGATTAATGGTCCTAAGGGTACTTTGATAAACAATTTTAGTATCAGGAAGGGACAAATGGTTTTATAAGTGGGTACTTCAACTCGAAGCCAATGTTGAATGTGGTGATACAAACGTGATGTCTCATAATTTATAAAAACTATAGCGAGGCTCGTGTAATATCTCGAGATGCTCCATTTATCAAATCCCGTACAAGTACATTAAATGTAACGATCAGTATTTGACGAAGATTTATTCGTAATTCCTCTTCTGCTAGAACCACACCCTTAACCAGTTTCCATTCAAGCTTTATCAACTTCGGAAATCATACTTGAAGTTCAAGTTTTAAAAATATGCGTTGCATCTTTATTTCCACGTATACCTGTTCTTGCATGACATGTTACGTTGTTCGTTTATTCGTGTTTATAAATTCATTAGGGGTTGAGGCTGCATCACCTGGAACAATTGAAACATTCGTTACTTATTGTACTAAAAATATGTATAAAATAAAAAACTTGACGAACAATTTCGAATTATAAATTTCAAAATTTAACAAATTCATTATTCAAACCTATTCTCGAATAAATTCATCCTCTGATACATCGATCCTGATTTCACTTCATACGCGCACAAATATTTTGGACCATACCCTCGGTATAATTCGCCCCATTAATTCCTCCACTAAAAACGAAAACAGAACGAAAACGGTGCGAAAACGGTGCTAAAACGGAAGTATATAAAACCAAAAAATAAACCGTAGCTCGTACAAGCACTTTTCAGTCGATCGAGCTTTGCCGGGTATTTTTTCACGTCCGTTTTCCCGTTTCAATCCCCTGTTCGAGGCCGCTCCTCATCCATCTGCCTACCGATATTCGTCCGGGGCCATATCTCCCGGCCACTTTTCAATTTCGTCCGACGAATTTCCAGTCCCTCTTCCACCCACTTTCTCCCCCTTCAACTAGCACGCGCCTCTCAATCTACGCGTCCAATTCTCCAAAGCATAAATCCGAGAAGTTTTTATTATTTAACGTTCCGTTTTTTTTTTTTTTTTCTATTCAAGTTGACCAAGCAAGGTCGTAGCGGGCGTCAAACGTCCACGACACGGGTCAAGGAGAGAAAGGGGTTAAAAGCTGGACGAAACGAAATTTCCAGCCTCGCCTGACCCTCCCCCAGCACCCTCCCCTTTGGGGATACTGCACCAGTGTCATCGGAATATACGGGCTAATTGCGAGGATGTTTTGTTGGCCTGTCGCAACTCGAGACCATCTCCCCTTACAAGGTTTTGCATTTAGCCTTTCCGTATCGACGACACGTACAGCACGAAACTCCGCGGATCCAAGAGGGAACCGACTACCCCTGTCGACCCCGACTAACTTCGCTTTAACGCGCTAATAGACGGCCCTGGGCACGGTGAAAGTTGCTTTTCCACATCCTGAGTTCTGGATGGCTACGCGTGGAAACGATGGACTGATCGGTATCGCTCGGCTGGGAGAAAAGTTGCGAGAATGTAAAAGGGGGTGGTTCTAGAAAGTAAGTTCTCGTGACTCTGTATTTAGAGGATTAGACGCATATAATGGGAAGGATCGATTTATGAGGAATAAATATGTTTCGCTCTGAAAAAATTTCATAAGTCGTTTCAGTTTCAAAATTTATTTTGTTAAGGTTAGAAATAAATTATTTGATTGCTTCCAACTGTTAATTTCAGGATAAAAGCGAAACAATTAATGAGTAAAATTAAAGTAATCGAATAACTCTCAGTCAGCACAGAGCAAGCAGAAGTCCGTAGTCGTTGAATCGTGGAAATATAATTCTCCCGGTGTGCACCGTCTCTTCGACGAGCGTACCGATTGATTCGTTAATTAAGTCGTGGAAATACTTTTGCACGCACGCGACAGGACGTATTAATCGTCGAATGCCGGAGGTCATATATTGTTTGTGACGCTTTAGACGCGAACATTGATTGCGAGAGAGACGCCGGCGTCGTTCGGCGGTTCGCAGAGGAGAGACGCTGCTCGTGGGAGCACCACCGTGTCCCGGGGGAGGAAAGAGGGAGCAGCGATATTATTGATTTATGTCCCGTTCTACGTTATGTATTCTAGCTCCTCCATACCGGTGCCGAATGATCCGACCCAAGTGCCTCCGTTCTCCTCGCACTCGGCTTCGACTTTGAATATTTCCACGCCTGACACCCGCTAATCTCCTCCTGTGAAGCACGAGCTTCGTATCAATAGTGTAACTGTTCCATTTTAAATATTTAAAAATCTTATTCTCGTGCATTCGTTCGAATGAGAAGTCTATTCACGAATATTAAGAATAAAAGAATTATTCATCTACGATCTATACTATTACACGATAAAGAGAGAGCCGATTTTTATGTTCGCGCAAAACTCAAAAACTATCGAACCTTAACTATCGAACTCTTAAAAGATTATTCTAATAAGAATGAATCAGTCACGCTAATATTCCGAGCGAAGCCGAGACGGGGGATGCTAATTCTATGATCGATAAAAATCAGTATTCACATTTCATTTCAGAAACAACACAAACTATAAACAATGGTAAATCCGCGACAACTGCCCCCATTGTACGAACAGGAGATCCATCACGCATAAATGATCGTTGTCGTTATAGACATAACGGAAACGCTTATCGAGGTCTGTTCAACGAGAGAAGCGACCAGCAGCTATATCAATTATCTTCGACGCGAATTACGTTTACACGAAACACTCTGCTGGTGGGAGTAACGTGGAAGTTGTGCGTGCCGGAAGTTAAGCCGCGCTCGGCTAGGGGCAGAGAGCACGAAGATAGGGGCAAGGAGGGTGGCAAAGAGAGAAAGAGAGGGGGAGAAAGATCTGCGAGGGGGAAGCGCCGAAAATTGATGCATTCCCTATGCAAAACAGCAGAAGCACGGCGCTAGTAGTAGCTGGACAGCACGCAACCGAGAATCCTCAACGATCTCTCTCTATGGAGTGCTCCCTCCTCGTCCCTCTTTCTCGCCGCTCGTCCGTCTCGCCTTCTACCACCATCAGCGGCTCCGTCACCTACGTCCTAAACAGAATCGAGAGCGGTATAGGAGCAATTATCACTCTATTAACACTAACGACGCTCATACATAACAACGGTGCCGCAGGGATTGAATTTATGGTCTGTTAATGGGGGTTACTTTATGCGTTATGCAGTCGTACGCTCGTCACGACGCCAGGACAGCGTCGCGTAAATTTCGCGACGTCCGCCGCGCGCGGAATTCTTCGCGGAAAAGAGGTGACGCGTGGGACACTTGATTCGTGGAATAGAATCGTTCGTTGCGGATTTTTGCTTGATAGCGTTAATTTTGTTCCATATAGAGAACGAGAATGAAGTTCTACGACATGGAAAAAAGTTACATTAAGGAACAAACGATGTCTGCTGCTAACCTATTGGTATTCCCTAAAATTAATACGCATAACACAAATAAGGTCAACCAATGACCAATAGCGTGATGATCAAAGTATCGAAGAAAACGAACTCTCTAAACAATCACTCGTAGTTCATAAACCCTCGATGATTCGGTTCGAAACATACCATAACCTTCACCAGGCAATCTCCATTCCTGAACAACGTTTGGTTCGGATGTAGGAGGCCGGGAAAAAGGAGAAAGAGGAAACAGGTGTACGCGTAATCTCTCTCCGGCGAAACGCGAGTAAACAAGAAAGTTAGAGGGGCTCACCGTTCGTCGAGTGCGGCGGAGTCGAGTGCCAAAGTTCATCGTGAGATCCTGCCCTCCTCACGGCTAAAGGAGACGCGGCAAGGCCGGTAAAGTGATAAAGCGGCCATAAATTCTGACCGCCATCCTCCCGCCAAGCCCCTCTGTCTTGTCGGCTCTCTACTCCACCGCTTCACGCTTCTTCCTTTCTCTGTCTGTCTGTCTACCTCCTTTCCTTTCCGTCTTCCTCCTTTTCGCCCTCGTTGCAACCTGGATGCACCTGCAACAACGGAATTGGCAAAGGTCAGCGCGCGCGTTTCCTCCCCTTAAATCGCGGACGCTCTTTAATACTCACTCGTTGACGAATGCGCTTGGCGTACACGATGACCTTGACTTCTTTGGATCGTCGAAGCAGAGAAACCGAAGTTGTAATTCGATGGAATTGGGAATTCTTTAGTGCAATTTATTTTGGTAACTTGTTGGGAATATTTTTCATGAACGCATTTAAAAAATAGAACGAATATTTTTCTTTCTTCGCTTTTGTCTCTGGTTTTTTGGGAGAATTGAATAGATAAATACTTACCTTCGGATAATTTTTTGATAAATTTTTTACAATTCCTTAATGCGTGTTTTTATAAGCAGGCTGTTCCGAAGAGTCCAACGACCTAGCGAGTTAATGCGAGCAATTCTGCCGACAGAACGTCCTTGACCATAAATAACCTCGTAGGGAGACGGAACGTCAATTGACCTACCAGACGTCACAGTCGATACCCAAGTTTGATCTCCGTCCAGTTCGCAATTTCATTCGTGGCTCAAAAACGACTACGTGCAATCTTCGAATTTCAAATCTAGAAACATACTTTTCACCCCTCTGGCGCCAATCGCTCCGACAAAAATATCCCTCTACTCCTCGTTAATAATTAAATCTCTGGAAAATGAAATTACAACAACCCGAATACAAAACTCCGAAACGCCAACCAATTTTCTCTGAAAATTCCTCTGGTGCGCCGAACAAGCAACGAGCCACGCGAACAGAAATCGTGGCAAAGCAGCGCTGAAACGCGAAGGGGAAATTAGGTCAGCCAAAGATGCATGGAATTCCACGTGGACAGGGCTAGGAATGGAGACATCCCCACGATGCAGAGAAGAAAGCCGGGGCTGTTGCAGCTGCAGTTCGGTGAAACGTCGAAATCCAATATCACGGTGTTCCAGACGTACCGGACGCCTAGAAGCTAGGCACACTGTACGTTCGTTGCAGCGCAGGGGCGAACAGACAGAAATCCCAATAAATCATCCCGTCACGAGCCGTGAGCCAAGGCGGAGCCTCTTGCCTCGTATTAGCCAATAATAATCCTCTCCGAGGTGGAGGCCATCTTGGATTATACAATGGTTCCTTCCGCCACAATTCGTATAAATGCAACCTTCGGGTTACCGGGCAACCTTTTCGAAGGGTCCCAGTGGCGTAGCGGCGGACCGCCGATATTTTCGTTCGACCGTGAAAGACGTCGACCCAATCGGCTCCAATTCTCGACGTCGTTCCAGCAACACTTTTCGAGTACGTCACTTGCCGCGAATCGAACCCGTGTACAGTAAACAGGTGAGAAGTTGTCCAGCTACCCACAAGCTTGAAAGTTACAGAGGCAAAGGGAATCGTTATCCTTTCGGCATCTGAATTTTATCTGAATTAGAACGTCGTTGTTATTCTTTTTATATCCAGTCAGGTCCCACGAATGACATAGCGAGTGCTTCTGTGATTTTATGTTATTTTTCAGCTTATAGGTAACCGACCAACTTCCCATCTGTCTGCTGCACGCTATCGATCATCCGAGTTTCAAGACCACCTTTCTGCAATGATTATTCGATTGTTCTAATTTCAATTTAATTTCATCGATAGACATCGGTCAATAGGGTTGTTGATGTCTTCGAGGCTTGGTGTATCGTTAAAGTTAGATGAAATTTATGACCGAAGAATTTAATGGCGCCATATGATGATTATTAAGGTGTTATAAAATGGCAGATGATAATTGCAGCTATTTGTCTTGCATATTCCGAGACACAACGACCAACCAGATGATCTGAAACTCGATGCCGGTAGCGTAATTATATACGTTGTCGGTGTTAAAACGAACGAATCGATGAGTTTTTAGCAATCGGTTAATTAATGGAAAGGAAAGAAAACGCTGCACGGAGGCACGATCAATCTCGTGGAGCGAGGTCGAGCGAACCTAACCAGCAGTCCACGTGACTGCTTTCAACCGCGTATATTCGATCGATAAAGTTCGGTCGGACGTTGAAACGAAAGTTGGAGGAGAGAAAACGTGCATCCGATTGATCCGGTTTTTCGCAACGAGCTTCACACTCGATTCGATTTTCATATTCAACCACAATTTATTTCTCGTTTTCAAACACAGCTATTATAATTAATATAATTATTATTAATATGGACAGACTCTTATATAATATAATACAATACGGTTTAGACTTGTCGACATGATAGCGTATAATACTATTATCGTTTCCCATCGTCATCGTCGTCGTCATTACTCATAACACATAGCTCATTCGCGTGCATATCGTTCGTCATTGCAATCGTATCGTTATTATCGTAATCGTCATCACCATAATCGCCATCATCGTCGTCGTCGTCGTCATCATTTTTTTTTTTTTTGTTTTTTCTTTCTTCTCTCATGTGTACATTTAGTTTACATAATGCGGGACACTACAAAATAATTATATACGTTTATCATAATTCGTAATACTATTATATTTATATTTATATTTATATTCCATATTTATATTTAAATATATATATAATTTATATATATATATATATATATAGATTCATTTATTTATATCATCTTTTCCACTTATACTTCGGTAAAGTGGTGCTGCCTACACATTTTTCGGCCTGTAGGCGCACCTCTATCTAAATGTGTTTCTTCTTCTTCCGCATCGCGCGTAACCGTTTCGAACGAATGCGTTGTACCCGGTCGTTTTTGTGTGTTGGGCATGTGCTGCTGCGTATGTGTGCACGTGCGTCCGTGCGATACTGTATGTGTGTACATGTGTAATATGTTCGTGTACAATATAACATGTACATGGATGTTTCATCGGTTCGGTCGGAGCAATGTGTCCACGTAACACCGATGACTCCAGTGTGCAGCCAATGTTGAGGAAAAAAAAAATAATAAAAATAATGATAAACTTAATACAGGTTCCACTATGTCTTAAGCTCTACAAAATTGTATCAGTTTGAACTAATTGCATTGATGGATCTGTAAATATAGATATATATATATAAGTACAGATATCTATAAATACAGATGTCTGTAAAGACATTAATAGTTTTATTGAAAATAAAGGTTGCTACACACCGGAGCGATCACAAGTGCATCTGGAAACGACAACGTGGCGGCTCTTAATAATATTGTCATCCTTTTACTCTATTTTCTTCGTCACGATTGCAGACAATCAGACCATCGAAGGTGGTCGGAATCGTCCGTATCCCATGGCGTTGCTCGTATATCGTTACAGTACCGTATCAATAAATAGTAATTAATTAGTTCTCTGCTACCATTACTTTGTAAACTTTTTAGTCTATTAAACAGGTACCTACTTTACCTACGCGGTATCGTATACAGTGGTCGCGGCTCGCGATTCGATGCCACGACGTCAGACGTCGCCTTTCACATTGCTTTTTTTTTTTTTCTTTTTTCTTCTCCCAAATAGAATTTCTAAAAGTAAAAAACTTCGAATCGATTCCACTAAACGACGATATTGAATTATAAAATTATTTTGTAAGAAACGAATTTTACGGTATCGTTAAACGAATAAATATTTAAACTATTATCGTATAAACATTGTTTTCTGTCGCGTATTACCAGGTCTATCAGTCTTCACAGAGCGGAATTATTAACGATGAGACCGCACGTTCTAGGAAAGTTCTGTTGAATTGGAAAAGGATTTCTGTAGAACAATGACGACGTCCTTTTAATTGCAGTCGAGAAAAGCAATACGCGCTATTGTTTCGATTACCTGTATTTACAAATGCATCGGATGTACAGTGGCTAGGTCATCGAGTCGGATGTTTAAACACGGCATCTAAAACGAAGGAGCATTTTAGGTACTCATCTTTCTTTCGTTCTTTTTTTTTTTTTTTTTTTTTTTAAATCTAAGCGATACGACGCTTCGCGAAAGCATAAGTGTTCAACTTCTACGCGTGTTTCTCGATCTATCCGTTCGAAAAATCTATTCTCTTCAAAAATAAGATCAATAGGAAAACATCAATCTAGGCTTCGTAGTCGAACAGAAGTTAGGGACATTACGTGTAACCTTATCGAGTGTACCAAATTTTGCTCTATTTTACCGATATGAAGTTATGAATCATTTTTTATCGTGTTTTTTTTTCGTTTGTCTGTTTTTTTTTTTTATATGTTTTCATTCGTATATCGTAAAAAAGACGGTTAATTGTATTGTACGCATGATGAACGTTTTTAATGTTACAGCACTCGGTATGATGGACTTCGCGTTGACTGAAGTAGAGAGGCGATGGACTACCGTACCCATTTTTCTTTTTCTGTTTTTTTTTTTTTTTTTTTT